>JAJOOF010002252.1:0-104595 GCA_029582545.1 Solanum lignicaule | reverse complement strand
TGCCTTTTCTATCTAATGTATGACAACACTTTTAAGTGTAGTCCTTGCCCATGTGCATACCACAATTTACAGTCCTATGGCTACACTTTTAAGTGTGGTAATATCATTTTGGCTATAAACATATTTAGATGCCACAATTTTTACTTTAAAAACTACAATATTGTTTTATTATAAATAAGCATTAAATTAGCTAATAAATAATTCAAATGTATAGATTTGCAATAAACATCAAAAAAACAATGTCTTGTACTACAAAAACTTATAAAGGAATACTCTATGTACTAGCAATAAACTTCACAAAACCAAATATAATATAATAAAACTTCTACAATAGTTCAAAAACTCTTCATCATCTGCCTCAATTCATTGAATTGATTTCCGACCTTCATTCAAATTTGATTGCCGACACTTTCCTACACATTCAAAATAAAATTAAAAATCAGAAACAAACCATGTTCAACAAATCAAACATTAGAAAGAAACTATGTTCATTATTTTCATCTTCTGATTCCTCATTATAAAAATCACTTCTTATGAGTCAATTCTCACATACCATATGAAATGGAGCATAGTACAAACCAAGTACAAAAATTAAGACTTCCCAAAGCTAAGATTGTAAGTAACACTACCAAAAACTAAAATTGTGTTTCAATAAAAGAAATATGTTGCTCTAATCTCAAACTAGCTAGCTTAACCTGACCAAACCAAACCAACTTATCTAATAAAAAAGTTCGACATTATTTAAACTTGGCAACATTCATTCTTTCTTTGTTCCATTAACCTGGAATAATGAAGGCACAACAAGAACGAAATACATCTAACAGAGAATATATATGATACATGAAGCACTCTATATTAAACATTCAATAGAAATACGAGGTCTCAGAAAATAGCAGATTCCACAAAATATCAAGATATTTTCATCATTTTGAATGACTCTTAACTTGAAACAATGGAGAGACTTAATTGGAAGCCTCAACAGAATTTGGTGAACATAATATGCCCCTATTTATGATAACATTGCCTCTTTTTCTTTACAATATAGTCCATAATTAACTTCTACACACATATATAGCCCAAATATAAGCCAAAGCAATTAACTTTTTGCTTTGATTACACTGGTACCCTCTTGTAAGACCCAACCTATGTACAGAACCAACACCACAAAAATAGTTCAACTAAAGTGATATAATTAGTCCAATAACTAAATTATCCTACTACTGCAACCAAGAACTGGGAAAAATGAAAAGAATTCAGCGACGACGATCAAGAACTGAAAAATAAATGTCATCCCCTCTTAGAAAACTGTCCAGAGTGACTGTAACAAGAATTGAAAAAAAAAACTGACATCTCCTTACACCCGCACTCGCAATAGAAGAAGAAGATGAAGGAGGACGAGAAGACATACCTGAAACAAGACAGTGGAGTCACACTCTCTGCAATATGATAATAACATGTCTGAATAAAACACACCACTAATCATCTCTTGATGTTCGTCCGTCTTTTCTTCCTTTAGGCACGTTCCAGTAAGGTCCGCCTGACTTTTCATTTTTTGTGTAGTCAGTAATGAATGATCCATTTTCTTTTTGTGAATTAGCCTGTAATGAGTATTATCAAATGTTGTTGGTGAAGGATCATTGTTTTTCCTGTGTTTTTTGCCCTGTTTTTGAGTGGACATATGCCCTTCAAGCTTGCTGCAAATGATGGGCGTAGTGTAGGATGGATGTCATGTGTGGCGTTGAAGTTGTATATACAGTTCATAAATGATAAGAAATAGGTAAATCCTAGAGTGTGTGCACCTGCAAGACAAAGAAAATGTATAGTCGTATCAGATGTAAGTTGACTGACCATTTAAGGAATTAACTCGTGAAATTTTTTGGAGCATTTGTTATGCTGACCTAAGAGAGCCACTAAGTCGTCTAGTGAGAGACCTCTTTGATTGAAGCTTTGTTGGAGTTGAGAAATGTTGAATGTAGGCTTTGGAAGCAGTGTTGTTTCACTAGCTCTTGATATTCGTCCGTCTTTTCTTCCTTTAGGCACGTTCCAGTAAGGTCCGCCTAACTGAAAAAACAACTAGGAATAAGATTTTAGAATATAGTATTTGTGACACTCTCGGCAAATCCACATCATAGAACACTAGAGAGATGCTGAGTATATAAAGAAATACATCCTAAAGACACATTTTAAAGACATGTTGGACTAGGCCTATAACGGACAAATATCACTTGTGGGATGATCTGTTACAATATTGTTATAGTCTACACTTTAGTACTAACATCTTCAATTGATTTTGGATTTTGTTAACATTTATATATATCTACACTTGTAGTACAATAATTTCTTAGCAGGGGATATGTACTTACTAATACAATTGCATCTCTTGCAGCAAACACAAAAATATCAGCGCAAGAGACTACGGCAGGACATATAGCTTCAACTGCTCTCTTTGCGCCATAAATAACATAGTATCCGTGCAAAGAACCATTTGTATCATGAGTACTGCTCTATTTGTATCGGAGGAGGTGAGTCTTTCCCTACTCGAAGGAGAATCGATGAACCAGCTGCAACATTGATTAAGCTTATCCCAGATGCAACAGCTGCGGTGTTCTCTGCTCCATCAAATGAGGTACCTGTTATTCCAGAGATTATAGCACTTTCTGCTATGTAAACTATAGGTTGTTGCAACACTAGACAAGTAACTACTCTTACACCGAACAATAGGATCTTGGGCAACTCAAAGTAAGTGGTATTTATGGGAAACATAACTCTTAGTGGCTGTCTTTCATATGTATGCTAATAAGATCTCACAACAACTAACTACAATGAAATTTATTTACCGAAACTGTAAATCTATTTCTATATGTACTCCAGATTAGACTCTTTCGGTAAATTAAAGTGCTAAATCTGGGAGAAAAGAAACAAAACAATTACATGATCAGTAACAAACTACATTTTTGCAACGTTGTATCTAGGACAGAGTATATTGTAGATACAAATCACATAAAAAATAATCTAGAACAATTTCATCTATTCCTTTAATTAGTTACTTCAGCGTAATTCTTCCTTCATTTATGTTTGACAAAAACTTATTGTTGATGCTGGAGCTATGCCTCATCTTGCTAATCTACTGAAGAGGCACACAGATGCTTTGAACTCTTGAGCAGTCAATTGTGTTATTCAATGGGCAGTTGATAAAATCATTCAAATGAGAGGTGCCTCACACCCTCAACTCACAAACAACATCACTCAATCAATGTGAAAATAGAAAATTCCTAATACATTTACACACTTTCAGATAAACTCCTAATACATTCTTACTCATACTAAGCACAAATAATTTAGAAGCCAACAAAATGAAGCACAAACATTTCAAAACTCAATCTAAAGCACAACTCAAGAACACCTGACCAATTTAAATGCACACCGAGTTTATACCATGTGTAACATACCGAAATTGAAATTCTTAAAATATAAAGATTACTTAGTGCTAAAATTGCATCAAACGTTCAAAAATGCAAAAAATGAAGAGATACTCATAAAAATTATATTTTTTGAATACCAGCAACATGGCGATACTGATGAACAAGAAGACGACTGACCTGTATGATAAAAGTGACTAAATCTATCTCCGTTGCCAGATCTTGTATCTGCTCTCGTATAGATTTGGATTCCGACAAACGATGTCAGTTCTCTTCGAACTTTTTCTCCAGTTATTCGAATGAACGCAAAGAAGGATTATAAAAATCACCACCTATCTCAGACGAAGGAGTGACAATGGTGAATTTTTTGGTGGAAATGAGAAGAAGAGGCAGTAGGATTTAGGGTTTTATTTCAAAGAGTAGCGATTTGGGCAAAGTAACAATGAGGCTTGTGGATTAGATTTATTTGTACTGAAAGTTTTTTTATTTTTCTTTTCATTTTTATTTTTAGAGTTAAATTGTGTGTTGATTTTTAAAGAAGTTCTTTTTTTTGGAAAATTAGAAATTGGAGGGAGAGTTAAATATGTTGGAGGGAATATAATATTTTTGAGAAAATTTTAGGAAAACTACAAGGCAACACTTGTTAAGTGTTGTTTTTATATTTATAAAAATAGAACACTTTAATAGTGTAGTCATATGTGTAAATAAATGTTGCTAATTATATCATGATATCACAACGCTTAAAAAGTGTAGTCTATACCACTAAAGAGCACACTTTGCAAGTGTTGCCAATATTGTTGTGGCCAAAAGCTAACAACTAAGGCTACGCTTCAAAAGTGTACCCAAAAATGTTTTAGGCAACACTTTACAAGTGTTGTCCAGATTTAGTGTTGTCTTAGGCCTAAAATGGTGTAGTGACATGATCTCTATGAGCAAAACAAGTAGATTTCTCATTTAGTGAACTATGCTCACATACAAGTTGATCAACACAATTATCACATGATAATGAACTATACCTCAATGCATGGGTGCCAACACTAGGTGGACACAAACCGATCTTACTAGAAGAATCAATTCAGTCATCAATAGGATCAACTAGTGTATCCACACTCTCAATATGTACATTATCAACACATGGTAAAGAAACATTAGGCTCACATAAAGACAAGCTATTACACTTTGTTCATTTGCAATTGTAAGAGTGTTAAGTTTTGTTATTGTACCTTGATGCTCACAATAAAGATCTTTTTTACCTTGGAATGACACTTTCTTAGGAATGTTGGGACACCCCAAAAGTGCATCCATCACACCTTCAATGGTAGGCTCTTTGTTTGGAAATCGTGTTCCTCCATTCCTAATGCTTGTACCTACATAAGAACCCTTACAAAGTGAAGGATAAACAAAAAGGTTACATTGAGATTGTGGCAACCCTTTAACTCACTCCACTCAACCTCTCCTTTTTCCACTCTAAGGTTGCCACCTTCCTCTCCCTTACTTCTATCAATCTTTTGTCTCTCATTTTGCACCTTAGGAGGAGGAAATAGATGTGTTCCACATCGATCCACAACATACTTGGACCATTTTTTCCTATATGGAACCCTATGTTTGTTAAACCAATTTCCTCCCAAAAATAATTGGCAAAAGTCCATTGGTATTACATCACACCAAACCTTCTCATAGTATTCACCGTGTGTGAAAGAGACCTTTACAACCTCAGTAACCTTACGTCCCTCCATGATGTATGGATAACGCCTTGATATTCGTGGTAGTCTCAAGTAGGCTACCGTAGATGGAGTGATGTAGTTTAGATTGAAACAATCATCGAGGACAAGATCAAACCCCGAAGCTCCAAAAATGTCAACCTTTATCCTAAGAACTTGTCTTCTTGGGTCAACATTATAGAGCTTTGTATACCCCTTTGGCACATACTTGAACCTCATAAGCCCTTTCAATTCTTTCCATGACAAAGGGTAACATTTCCATTGAGGTTTCGAAGCCATCCCTCATATTTCCACCAACTCAATGCAAGACCTTTAAAGTGTTCAAGGGCATATATGGATTACTCAATATTTTTCAAATCATGGTTTACGAAATTCCGCTCACATTGAAACTCTCAATCAAGATACCCCTCGGTATCGCACTTTCCTTCAAAAATAGGAAGACTAACTCTATTGGTACCGAGACACCTAACACATACCCCATATCTTCCTTGGTTCCTATATCCCGACAAGTGTACATTAAAATAAGAAGTGTAGGATGTAGTATGCTTAGACATTAGAGAGGCACACTCTCTTATTCCCATCGAATGACTTTGACTTGAACTAGTGTAACCATACACACCTCTTTGACTAGGGCAAGAATTACCACAGGCTAAAGAATATGAATCCTTACAAGCTTTAGGGGCATGCACCTCATAATTTTTATATAAGAGAGTATTATACCTCGCCTCACCTTCATCCTTGGAGTGGGAAGCATAATATGTTCCGTCACCATCATAGGAACAATCTTCACTATCGAAGTGGGAGTAAGATCTCTCACATGCTCCATCATCATCATAGGAGACATCACAAGGTTCTTCGTCCTCTGTATGTTCACTATAAGAGATATTATCACCATCATCCTAATATTCTCCTCCAAAATTGTAGCTCTCATTCCCATTCAGCTCTTGATTATGCCTATTACCATAGCCTCCATAATTACCATCATCCTCACATCCATAGCCCCCGTCATTACAATCATAGTCTCCCATATCATAGTCACATGGGTCTGAGGCTATTGATGACATGCTTCCTTATAACTTCTTTGTACCTATAAAACGCGAAAATAAGGTTAGTAGTAAAAGCTCCTGACCAACACTCATATTTTCTTACCTTTGAATACCTCACAAATTGGCTTGGCTAATATTGAACCTTGTTTTAATCCGGTGATACACAAGTGTCAATTAAGCTCTTGGTCGCTTGTTTCAAGAAAGAAAGACGACTCGATTAAAGTAAACAGACTTGAATCAAAAAGTTAACTACAAAGTCAAAACTAAAAAAATAACACAAAGAAAGCATAAGAATGAAGACGAACACAAGACTAATCAACAACTAAGTAAGGACATTTAATAGTTTGAAATTACCCTTTAGAATCAAATAAGTGAGTAGGAATGAAGGAAAATGAGACTAGAAACTTAAACCATGAGATTGGTCATAAAATGAATCTCGTTTGTCCGAACATTAACTTTTGTTTTCCCAAAACTGAAATTCACATCGCCAACTTACACCCTATAGCTTGCCGAATCATCTTGGCAAATCGCCGAAGTACCCTTAGCTCGTTGAATTTTATAGAGATGCAAGTTCATTTGACGAGCTCAGCTCCCATTTGGCGAATCGACGAATCTGCTTTGTAAGTACAACTTAGCTTGCCTAATGGACCTTCCAGCACACTTGCAGCCTCCGATTTTTCACTCCTTGTGGTCCCCATGTACTTCTTTGACCTAGTACTTGGCTCTTTTAGTAAATTCCCTTTTGAACCAACACACGTACTATTTCCTTTCCTCTTCCTTTTTGGATAAAACACTTCTTTTTTATGATTCTCCTCCTTGAAGATATGCAGATCCCCAAGAGCATTATGAACAATGGTGAAGACCCAAAATAAAGCACTCAATAACTTTAGCTCGGAATTTCACGAAAATTGGAATACAAGCACCCCTTGATGTAGGAAACAAACCCAATGCTTTTTATCTTTCAATTCCTTGCCAAATCCTTCATAATTCAGAACCCATTTCCTTCTTTCTTCAAGTCACGAAGAACACCATGAACATGAAGAACACCCAATTATGAAACCCAATGGATTTCTACTCCGTTTTCACCTAAAATTTAAGATATGAACTCCTAAGGATTTAGCGATCAAACCCCAATACCCAAGACTCTCCGATTTAACCTAGATCTTAAAACCAACTTGAAGTTCTTCAAGCTTCTTCAATCAACAATGGTGGATTCTTTAATCCTACTCCAAACTTCACCAAATCTCATATTTAGACTCAAGTAAGGTTAGGGAACACTAATATAACATTAGAAACTTCAAACAAGACTAAAATCAACAAGATATTTTTGGGGTTTTCTTAAAAAAAAATTGGACTTTTTTATTACAAACTGATTATTAATGTTTCAAAGACACTTCATCCAATACTAAGCGTCAACGATCGTTAGTTAGTAATCTAACCCAACTAGTGAGTTGGGGTCGAGTCCCAAGGGAGTGGTTTGTAGTCAAGAATCTATAGAAAAGCATAAATATGCTTAAGTTAATCATAGCTAAAAACATTTACGAATAAAAGCAAGGTTCAAGTTTGGGGTGACACAAGTGTCAAATAATAAGGGGATTTGGTTTCAACTATCAGCTAGAGCAACAAATACCATGAAAATAACGAATGTGGAGACGGGATTATTGGGATGTGATTGGATTATGAGCTAAGGTAAACAACTGGGTAATTGCATTTAATAGTAAAAAGTTGTAAATCAGTGAATAAGATAGACTTTAGTGGGGATAAACTTTCTCTCGAACAATTTACCTCTTAAACACCAATAAGTTGCAATTAAGTACAACCTTCACTTTAGTCCATTCACTCTCTCGAGCAGAATGTGTGGAAAATGGTTTAGGATTCACTCTCTCGAGTTGAACCCATAACAACCCAATACCCACAGACATCAATTCAGTAATCTTGGTTTTAAAACCTCTCCCTCGAGCAAAACAAAAATATGAAGCTAAGATTGTATTTGCAACTACAACCCATTAAATGAAGCCAGAATTACTGAACGAAATCACCTTTAAACAACATTTAAACTATTAATTAACAATACCCAACAACTAAATCAACCCATAATCACACCCCAAGAATTGGGGTTTTAGCTAGACAACATAAAAAGGTAAAAATCATTACCAAATTGTGTTTCCATCAACTAGGTACAATTGATATTGTCTTTACAAAGGTCTAAGATGAAGAATCTTCAACACCCACTTCCAATTTCTTAGAAATAGAAATCTTCAAAGCTAAGGAAAAATGTCTCCAAAAACATAGTACTCAGCTCTAAACTTGAAAACTGAACAGTAATGAAAACTCTCTAATGTTGCATACTAAACTAAGAGTTTAAAACTGTATTTATAGTTGCCTAAAAATGTGTTGCAAAGGACCATTTGGCGCAATAAGTCGGGATCGCCGATCCACTCGGCGATCCGCCCTTTGGTCAATTCCATTGCCTTTTTGCTTTAGCATTCAACATCTTCAAGTTCTGAAACTTTGGGCGATATGGCACTGTATCGCACAATCGTTTGGCGAGTCGCCCAGTACTCTTTTCTATCGCCGACTTGATATTCTCATTCAAGGCTTGAAACACTGGAGCATTAGCTGAGATCTTTGCCATTCGGTGACTCACCCTATGGGTTAGACGATCCTCAGGCCTTCTTTTCAGCTGCCTTATCCCTTTTTGCTCAATAGTGTCCAGTCTTTGTTCCTCAGTCTAAACACCTGAAATTTAAGGGCTTACATCAGTTATTGGTACAAAATATGCATTTGAGGACACTAAATATATTAAAATAAATCCCCAAATGAGTCCAAATAATGGACTCATCAACACCCCCAACTTACACTTTTGCATGTACTCAAATAAAACTCAAGTTCAGCAGTTCAAAAGGTATGTCTCAAATAGTGCTACACAAGACTCAATCATGTATGCACACAAAAAGACTCAACTTACTCATGCAAGGATGAATTGTGCACTCAAAGATTCAAGTTGTGACTCACCATTATCAAAAAATCTCAAGCTCACAATACTTGCTGCAAAAGCAAGTCCAAGCTCAGCAAAGCTGATCTAATGCCCTCACACAAAGAATGATTCCATATTCAGACACAATGGTTCAACAATTCAAAGTTTCGGAATCAAATGCAACGCTCATACTCACAAAGATGAACACAATGTATGATTTCACCCATAGGTTTTCCCGTATTTTCCAATGAACACTTGCTTCAGCTCACTCAAGATCCTCACTCAAGATCAAAAAGGTCTTTTCAAGACTTGTAACGGGGCTGAGTGCAGAGGTATGTTCATTTACGCTTAGTGACTTCTATCCTCATGAAATGTGGTGTGAACAACACTTTCGTTCCTCTTCTTAATTATTCTCATTCAAGCTCAAAAGTCACCCATTATTCATCTTCCATGGATAGTTATAAACCCCATTTCTTTTTGCATCTTCCAACTTTATTCCCCAACTTTTTCATTCTTTTCTTCTTTTTCTCTCTTTTTATTTTTTATGTAGGGGTTAGATTTTTCTCAAAACATAGACAAAAGGGGACTTTCTTGCACTTTTTCATTTACCTTCTCTTTTCACCACACCCCCAACTTAGGCCAAAAGCCTAAGTTGGCTATTCAACCAAATCACAAATCATGAGGATTATGGGTAATGGATCAAGAAAGGTTATGTTTTCATGAAGTTTCTTCGAAGAAAAGGTTAAGGCTCAAGGGGTGCTCAATCGGGGTTTCACACACTCACAAGGTAGGCCAACAAAAAGAGGTATAATGTCAAATTGTTTCACACTCTTCAAAGTTACCTAAGATCATCTCAAAAGATTGCCTCACTTAGTTAACCAGACCAACGGGGAAAATTGTAGGTGTCATCTTACATGGTTCACGGAAAGTTAATCAAACAAGGCATTGACACCAATGTTAAACAAGACTCCCCACTTTCACTAGTGTGCAATGTTCATCACAAGAGATTCAATTCGATACTTAGCTAATCACAATGAGATGCAAAGAGTTCACATATTGTCTACGCAACTTCATTTGGCCTCATCGTAGCTGCACATTCATGTTAGTTCGATTATGAACACTATTTAAGTCACCGGTATTGATCAAAAGCAATACTAAATTTGCAAAAGAACAACCACATTCAACACAAACAAGAGGTGGAATTTTTTTTTGGAAGGGTCAAAAATCATTTACAACTAAAAACACAGAGCCACAAGCTCAAACATCAACAAAAGTAGTGTAAAAATACAATTATAGCTCAAAACCCAAATATATAAACAAAACCAATATTCACATTAGGTCACATAAAATGTGATCCTCACCCCACCACAAATAAAGTCATTCGTCCTCAAATGAAAACAAAAATAAAATATCCAAAAGTCAAAATAATGTAAGTCAGAGAGGGAGATAAAGAAGGGATCCTGTCTACTTAGTCGCTCCATCTTTCTGGGCATCATTGCCCGGTGCATCAGTCTAATCTCGGGCCTCAGTACTCGGACTCTCCTTAGTAGGAACATTAGCTGCACTTGGAGCTGCGATGGACGTCTCTGTCAGTGATGTCTGGATCACCGACTACATGATCGTCTTCTAAAGATCTGGCAAATCTCTATATGTACTCTCCTCTCTGATCTCTATCTGCTCCCCGTCGGTCTCTGCATCCGACTTCTCAACTGCTGCATCAACCTTATGCACATCTCTGGTGGTAGCCCAAGGAATCTCTAAAGTCACGGGAGCATCCAAATCATCTGCACTCTATATTAATGAGGTGAAGTTAGAGTACTTGAGATAGTTTACGTCCTCCCCCATATCAAATAGTCAGTAGTCACCCTATCAGATATGGGCCTCTTGCCCTTGCCTTTGTCTCCCGGTGGGAGCTCTTGCATGCCCTTCTTTGGAGGATTTGACCCCCTTCATTTATTGCGATACCCCATACTCTTTTCCGAGGTGGCATGTCAGTGTTTATTCTCACCATATCTGCAAAACATCAGAAAAAAGTTAGAAACAATTATGTTAAAATCACAGAAAAATAGTTGCAGATAGACTCGTCGAACCAGTCACCGAATCACTTTGGCGAGGTAGGTCGGGCTCGCCAAAAGAATTGGCTCTAAAGTTTTTGGCAAGTCGGCGATGGGAAAGTCCTTTCGGCAAATCACCGATAGAATTCGGTGAGCAAGGGTTAGCCCGTCGAAGGTTACAGTGCAAAAGGGGTGCAGACAGAGGGCGATCAAGAAGACTTTCAGCGAGTCACCAAGTACCATCAGTGACCTCAGGCTTCTCGCCGAAAGTTACACAATCCAGCACCAAATAAAGCATGAAATTAAAGGCGAGATGGGGATCTTCGGCGAACCACCGAGTGGTTCGGCGAGCTCGACCCAGGTCACAAAACGACCCTACGTGTCTACTTTAAACCCAACTTCTCGAAATCAAACCTGTAACCCCCGAAAACAAAATCAAAGCATGCACTAATTAAATTAAAGCAAGACACATAACACCTATTACCTTGGGATACTCAGACTTCTCCCAGTTTTGTCAATTTTGGCCAATTGTTGACTTTTGCCCTGACGAATGACGTCACCCACTCTATCATTGGGCAAATTACGTCGTTTGGCACAGAGACGGGTTACTCAGACTTCACACAACTAATTTAAACACATGCAAGAATAACCTTACAAAATTTAATTTATGTTAAAGTACAAAATAATGGAATCTAACATTAAAGGCATTGTGGGAAAGATTATCAAATTAAAGCAGGCAATCAAAGAAACAAATCCTATCAGAGAGGCCCAACACACTTCAACAAGATAAAATCATTGCAAATGAGTAGAAATTCTCAAAAATAAACACGGGGCTTGGAAAACCAACCTTTTATGTTGAATAAGAAAGACTGAAATGCTAGGAGGCAATGTAATGCACTCCGAACACTTGATCAACGACTCAAATATAGTAAAAACACAATAAATATAGAAAATACTACCCGGGTGTGAGTTTGGGAAGATTAAAAGTGAGGGAAAGTGAAAGAATTGGAAGTTTAAACCTTTGGCCTTTTAAGAAATCATCAAGTTCTCGCCCATTCGGTGACATTAGTCGTGCTCGCCGACCCACTCGGTGAAACACTGAGTGGTCACTTACCTCGTCGAATTTTACAGGACCTCCAGTAAATCTGGGAGTCCAAACGGCGGACTAGATCGTGATCACTGACCTGGTTAGTGATTCACCAATAATTTCCTAAGCTCTCTGAGTTTTACAGACTTCACTTTAAATTTTTCTTTGGTCCAACGATGTTCTAGGTCAGGGTCGCCGATCTCTTCGGCGATTCGACTACAGGAACTTAAGCTCGCCAACCTGCACTTCTCAAACACTTACCACACTTTGTCCTACACATTCAACACATCATTATTTCAAACTTAAAAATAAAGAAAATAAAAATTGAGTTGCCTTCCAAGTAGCGCCTTAGTTAACTTCATGGTACGGCACAAGTCCACCTTCAAACCTCATTCTTGGGGTTGGCCATAGTGTCACTAGGCAATCCCCCTTGCTGTCTAGGGTTTAGATGAGACCAGATATGACCCATTTGGGTCTCCAACTACTTGATCGACACTGAATGGGATGTGACGGTTTGGCTAAGGGTCGACACATCTTCTTTCATATCTTTGAAGATCTTGTCTGAACCCTCGACTTTGTTGAGAATACGAGAAAGCCTATCATTAAACCGTCCACCTTCTGAATCCTTTGACTTTTGACGATCGTGGGGAGGCACATATATATCCTTCTCCCCATCCTTCAAATTAGGATTTTGGTCCCTCCATTCTCTATCGTGATCCTTCCAACCTTCATCCCTATTCCAACCTTGGTTACCAGCCTGCCTCGGGTAGTTTGAGCGATAACCACCACCTTGGTTGGCTAGGAAATTCACCTCTTCGTTATACAAGGCTTCAAACGTGGACTCCTCTAAATTAGCACACCCGATAGCCACGACATTGACACTTCAAGCACCAGCTCCCATGACCTTTTTGGCCAAAATGTCAAGTTGTGTCATGATCTTGGCCATATTCTGGTCCCTTTATTGGTTTTTCTCCATTTGCTCTTTGGTCAATTTGAATGTGAGAGGGTTCACGGGTATACCATGCTCGATTTATGGTAGTCATGCCATCCAAAAGCTGAGATGCTATCACATAAGGTTGCTGCATCAAACCTCCCGGAGAAACTTGGTCAGCAACACCCTTATTTACCGAGTCAAGACTCCGGTAAAGATACTGCAGCAACACGTTGTCAGGCAAGCCATGATTATGACATTAAAGCACCAACTTCTTGAATCACAATCAAGTTTCATGAATTGGCTCGCCTTCTAGACGCTTGAAGCTCTGAATGTTGTCCCGAAGAGTCATCATCTTCGAAGGAGGGAAAAAGCACAATTGAAATGGAGTAACCAACTCCTCCCATGAAGTGATTGACTCACGTGGCAATTCAGACAGCCACTTAAACGCCTTTCCTATAAAAAAAATGGGAACAACCTCAACCAGACCGATTCTTGGGAGATGTTCTTGAAGAAGAATGGTATGCATACATCCACAAAATTTCTAATATGCCCATAGGTATCCTCATGAGTCAAACAACTGAAAAGCCTTTTTAGTGCCAAGAGTTGCAACATAGTACTCGTGATGTGGAACGCCACATTCCCTTCGGCTGGAGGCAAGCGAATGGGACCTATACCTCCCATGAGATGGGGGTCATTAGCATTAGGCTCGTTGATATCGTTGAGGTTTCTGAAGTCATCTTGATGGCCTACTTGGCTGCTATTGCTGCCATTAACACTCATACTTCTTGTTTCAATACACAAACAAGCAAAATAATACTAAAATTAAGTAAGTACAACTATAATTAACAAGAATAAAATTCAACTTAACTAAAAAATTTCAAGTAACACCACTTCCTAGCAGCGGCGCCATTTTTATTAATAACGTTTCAAAGAAACTTCATCCAATACTAAGCGTCAACAATCGTTAGTAAGTACATAACCCTAGCGAGTTGGGGTCGAGTCCCAAGGGAGTGGTTCATACTCCAGAATCAATAGAAAAACATAAATATGGTCAACTCAATTATAGTTAAAAACATTTACAAATTAAAGCGTGATTAAAGTTTGGGGTGACACAAGTGTCAAATAATAGGAGGATTTGGTTTCAACTATCCGCTACAACAACAAATAACATGAAAATAACGAATGTGGAGACGGGATTCTTGGGATGTGATTGGATTATGGGCTAAGGTAAACAACCGGGTAATTGTAATTAATGGTAAACAATTGTAAATCAGTGAATAAGATACACTTTAGTTGGGATAAAATTTCTCTCGAACAATTTATCCCGAATCAAATTGGTTTCTCTCGAACACCAATAAGCTGCAATTAAGCACAACCTTCGCTTTAGTCCATTCACTCTCTCGAGCTGAATGTGCGGAAAAGGGTTTAGGATTCACTCTCTCGAGCTAAACCCATAACAACCCGATACCCACAGACCATCGATTCAGTAATCTTCATTTTAAAACCTCTCTCTCTCGATCAAGCCAAAAACCCGAAGCTAAAATTGTATTTGCAACTACAACCCATTAAATTAAGCCACAATTACCAAATGAAATCACCTTTAAACAACATTTAAACTATTAATTAACAATACCCAGCAGCTAAATCAACCCATAATCACATAATCACACCCAAAGAATTAGGGTTTTAGCTAGACATCATAAAAAGGTAAAAATCGTTAACAAATTGTGTTTTCGTGAATAGGGTATGATTGATATTGTCTTTACAAAGGTCTAAGATGAAGAATCTTCAACACCCATGTAATCGCAACTAGAAAGGACTAGAAGGACATTTAAAATCTAGAAATAGTTATTTTTTTTGGAAAGTATAAGGAAATCTGGAAGATTACAAGTAAGTTAAAGTTGAATTTTGGTGAACTTCTGATGGCCATAACTACTAGATCAGGATGAGTTTGGTGTAGTTCCAAATATGGTTGGGAATCTCTTGGAATGATATTTTCAACTCTGCCAAGTATGCGCGATTCCGAGTTTGTATGAGCAAGTTATGCCCTTTGGAATTGGGTTGTTAGATTAAGGAAATGTCCAATCTGGAAATATAAGGGGTATTTTAGTGTTTTTAGTGCCCTAGTATTTTAATCCAATTTTAGGAGTTTAATATGGGTTAATTCAGAACTTAGTCAGTTTTAGAACTTGGGATTTCACACTAGGACTAAGGAGAAAGGAGGAGAGAAAAGAAGACGGAGAACAGGGCAAATTCATTAAGATCGATCAATGAACTTGATGTTTCGCCAAGGATTTAGTTCTATCAGGTATGTGAGGCTCTTATAACATTGGGATTGTTCTCCCACGTGCCAAGCATATTTATTTCAGTTTGGATTCGTCCGAAAAGCATTTGAATATTAATGATCTTGAAACATATTCTTGAATTCATATATTGTTCTTGAATTTGACTGAGTTGGAAAGTTCCTGAGTTCGTTACGTCACATTATAGGGTCGTTTCTAGTTAGGTTCATAGGTACATTTGATGGGTATCTGTATCTAAAATTATTTGAGAAAAAGAACCGAGTTTGGGTAAATTGGGGTTGGAAAACGAAGAAGAAATTTCGTCAGACGAAATTAATGGGTAGCCGCGCGTCGTGTGCCTAGTGCCCAGATTTGATCATTTCAGCTTCTCTCCGAGGAGCTGACACGAGGTGTTCTACCTTAAAAGACATTTCGGAACCAAAATTAAATTATGTCTCCACGTCGCGAACCCACCTTCAAATATTGATTTTTCGTCTTTTCTCATGTTTAACTATATAGAATCATTCCTAAACATCATGAGATCTTGCCAGTCATCTATCTTAATCTTTGAATCCATAATTCAATTCAAGGATCAGTTAAGAGTCAAGTCAAGAGTAAGTAAGGTCAAAGGCAAGAGAAGTCAAGAGTCAAGTTAAGATGAGTTCTTAAAGTTTTTCGGAAACCTTTCACAAATGTTTTAACTTTGTTTTTAAGACTTAAGTTTCGAGTTCAGTAAGGATGTAAAGTTGAAGTTCTTTTCTTCAAAGAAGTATATGGGGACTGTATATTCCCAAAGAGATTTAAAATGTTTTCACATTTAAATAAGAGCGTAAGCGGTGATTTCCAAAGAGCCTTCGGGCTAGTTTTCAAAACAAGTAATTGCTTTCTAAATGAAGCAAGAGGGGAAACTTTGATTTCCAAGATAGCCTTTGAGCTAAGATTTTGAGCCCTAATCTCAAATCACAAAAGAAATATCTTTTTAAAACATAAGAGCCAGTTTATTTTAGGAGTAGTATTGAGCAGCGAATTGGGGACGAGCATGAGTTTAGATAACTCATATCACCATAGAAATATGTAGCCACCATGGGTAGAAAAGGTTCATACTCTTTAGATGAATCCTTTTCGCCATAGACTAGTGGATCCATTAGGCAGTTCAGGTTCTATACCTTTGGCCGGGCATAGGATGCGATGGTAGCGTGAGGTAAATCGATGTATCATCACTATATCTCTTATGTTATGGTTGTCAGTTAGAGAAACTTCCACATAAGTTATTGTATTTTATATACATTAGTTATTGTATTTTTATATACATTTCAGAGTTATGTTGTATCTTTGTATATACACTGAGTTGACATCATGTTTTTAAACAACTTTTCTTTATATTGCACTTGTTTTAAACTGCTTTATATTGAAATGAGTTCAGTTAAGTATTCATGAGTTGAGAAGAGACATGGTAAGTGTTTCTTTCAGATTCCCTTCCAAGCCTATGGTGTTTTAGCATTCCCACTAGCATACTCATACATTCAATATACTAATGCCAGTTGGCCTGCATCGTCATATGTTGCAGACACAGGTAACTAGGATCGGCATTCCGGTGCATCGTTGATCCAGTGACCAATTTAGAGTCTGTTGCAGAGCCTCTTTACATTCCGGAGGATCCATTTCATTGTTTCCTAGTTTAATTTATTAGGATGTTGTGGGGTTTGTCCCAACATCCATCTCAGTTGTTATTAGAGGCTTCATAGACAGTCAGATGTTAGTTCTTTAGTCTTTTCTTTGTGATTTTTCCATGTTGAGACTTGAGATTGCCTTAATGGCCAGTTGAATTTTTCTTTATAACATTCTAGTTTATTATATGAACTTATCTTTGTTGAGTTTAAGTCTTCCGCTGAGTTAAGTAACCCAGACCAAGGGTTTGCTTGGGGCCAGCAATTGTCTTCGATTGCCAGTCCTTCCCAGGGTCTAGGCTCGGGGCATGACAAACTTGGTACCATATGATAGAGTTCAAGAGTCCTTGGGAGTCTACGAAGCCGTGTGTGTAAAGTCCTAGTTATCGGTGTGAAGCGCGCCAGATCTATAATTGAGAGACTGCAACATTTAGGAATTCCTTCACTTCTTTCATATTCTTTTCGTGCGTTAGAGTTTATCTCTGAAAAGTTTTCCTCTAATTCGTGCCTGCGTATGTTTTTAGATATTCATGCCTCCACGAAGAGTTATTAGAGGTCGTCCTGCGAGATGCAGTGTTGAACCACAAGAGCAAGAGTTACCCAATGCACGTGAAATGCAACCACAAGGCGAAGTCAACAATGCTGAGTTTCGTGAGGCTATCCGGATGTTGAGTCAAATTGTGACTAACCAGGTTGGTCAGCAAAGAGGATCTCGACAAGAAGTGGATGACACTTCGAGGATTCGTGAGTTCTTAAGGATGAATCCTGCAAGTTTCACTGATTCGAGCACTACTAAGGATCCAAAGAACTTCACTTAGGAACTGAAGAAGGTTTTCGAGGTGATGCATGTTGCTGACACTGAATGAGTTAAGCAAGCTGCATAGCAATTGAAGAATGTTGCTAGAACAATGTTTGATCAATGGAAAGATGGTACAAGTGAGGATGCACTACCTGCGAGTTGGGCATGTTTTGAGAAGGCTTTCTTAGGGCGTTTCTTTCCCCGAGAATCGAAAGAGGCTGAGGTATGGGAAGTTTTAACCCTTAAGTAGGATTCTCTCAGCATTCATGAATATGGGTTGAAGTTCACCCAACTATCCCGATATGCTTCAGAGATGGTTAAGGACATGAGGAGTCGAATGAGCTTGTTTGATGCTGGGTTGGGCCGTCTATCAAACAAAGAGGGCTGGGCAGCAATGCCTATTGGAGACATGGACATTTCAAGGTTGATAGTCTTTGGGCAGCAGGTAAAGGAAGAGAAGCTGAGAGGTAGAGAGGAGTTCAAGAGCAAGAGGGCTAAGACAGGGAACGAGTCCGGGCAGCAGAAAAGTAATGCCAACCGGTCATCTTTCTAACAAAAACTGAAGGGACATGCTCCATCATCTGCTAGTGCACCTGCACCTAAGAACATGGGTGAGTACAATGGTCAGAATTCTAGAGCTAAGCCTGCATATTCTAAGGGAAGTGTAGTGCAAGGGGGTAGTAAGCCTTCTGCCTGTGCCAAGTGTGGTTAGGAACCACTCAGGTATTTGTCGTGAGGGCTCCACTGGTTGTTTCAAGTGTGGTCAGAATGGAAATTTCATGCGAAAATGTCCAAAGAACAAGCAGGGAAATGGTAATGGGGGCAATAGAGCCTAGTCTTCTTTAGTTGCTCCACCAGACAGAGCTGCACCTAGAGGGGCTACTTCTGGTACTGGCGGAGGAACAAACCGCTTGTATGCTATCAATAGTCGCCAAGAGCAAGAGGATTCACCAGATGTTGTCACTGGTATGGTTCAAGTCTTTGACTTTTCTATGTATGATTTGCTACACCCAGGAGCAAATTTATCTTTTGTAACTCCTTAAGTTGCTATGAACTTTGATGTTATTCCTGAGCAACTTAGTGAACATTCAGCGTTTCTACACCTATTGGTGAGTCTATTCTAGCAGAGAGAGTCTATCGTGATTGTCCTATTTCCATCAATCACAAGAGTACTATAGCTGATTTAATTGAGTTAGACATGGTAGACTTTGATGTTATTCTTGGTATGGACTGGCTTCATGTCTGTTATGCCTCAGTTGATTGTAGAACTCCAGTAGTCAAGTTTCAGTTTCCAAATGAGCCAGTCTTAGAGTGGAAAAGCAGTTCAGCATTGCCTAAGGGTTGTTTCATTTCTTACCTTAAGGCAAGAAAGTTAGTTTCTAAGGGGTGTGTCTATCACTTAGTCCGAGTTAATGACTCAAGTGTTGAGGTACCTCATATTCTGTCAGTTCCAGTAGTAAAAGAGTTTCCAGAAGTCTTTCCAGATGATCTTCCCGGAGTCCCTCCTTAGAGAGAGATAGACTTTGGTATAGATCTTCTTCCAGATACTCGTCCGATATCTATTCTGCCATATAGAATGGCACCAGCAGAGTTGAAAGAGCTTAAGGAGAAATTGAAAGATTTGCTAGATAAGGGTTTCATTCGACCAAGTGTCGCACCATGGGGCGCTCCGGTCTTGTTTGTGAGGAAGAATGATGGTTCCCTTAGGATGTGTATAGATTACCGTCAGTTGAACAAGGTTACCATCAAGAATAAGTATCCTCTTACGAGGATTGATGATCTTTTCGATCAGATTCAGGGTGCTTCCCGTTTCTTGAAAATTGACCTCAGCTCAGGTTACCATCAGTTGAATTTAAGGGAATGTGACTTTCCAAAGACAACATTCAGGACCGGTTATGGTCATTATGAGTTTTTGGTCATGTCATGCGGTTTAACTAATGCATCAGCAGCGTTCATGGACCTAATGAATAGAGTCTTCAAACATTAATTATATATGTTTGTTATCGTCTCCATGGATGATATACTAATTTATTCAAGAAATGAAGAGGATTATGCTAACCATCTCAGAATAGTTCTTCAAAATTTTAAAGATAAGGAGTTGTACGCCAAGTTCTCTAAGTGTGAGTTTTATCTTGAGTCAGTGGCATTCTTGGGCCACATAGTTTGTGGTGATGGAATTAAATTTGATACTCAGAAAATTGAAGCAGTGCAGAATTGGCCTAGACCCGCATCTCCAATTGATATTAGGAGTTTCTTGGGTTTGGCTAGCTATTATAGAAGGTTTGTAGAGGGGTTCTCATCTATTTCATCCCTTTTAACGAAGTTAACTCAGAAGACAGTGAAATTTCAATGGTCTGATGCTTGTGCTTTCAGAAATTGAAGAACAGGTTGACTACTGCCCAAGTTTTGACCTTACCGGAAGGTACTCAAGGTTTTGTGGTGTATTGTGATGCATCTAGAGTTGTTTTGGGTTGTGTTTTAATGCAGAATGGAAAAGTTAAGTTTATGCCTTCAGACAGTTGAAAGTTCATGAGAAGAACTACCCAACCCATGACTTAGAGTGGACTGCTATAGTATTCGCTTTGAAGATATGGTGTCATTATTTGTATGATGTTCATGTTGATGTATTCACTGATCACAATAGTCTTCAATTTGTGTTCACTCAGAAAGAGCTTAATCTTAGACAAAGGAGGTGGTTAGATTTACTCAAGGACTATGACATGAGTATTCTTTATCACCCAGGTAAGGCTAATGTTGTTGCTGATGCCTTGAGCAGGCTGTCTATGGGTAGTACCGCCCATGTTGAGAAAGAAAAGAGAGAGTTAGCATAATATGTGCATCGGCTTCCACGCTTAGGAGTCTGACTTATGGATTCCACATAAGGAGGAATAGTGGTGACGAATGGGGCTTCATCGTCACTAGTGTCAGAAGTAAAAGAAAAGCAAGACCAAGATCCCATTTTGCTAGACTTAAAGGCAAATGTTCATAAGCAAAGAGTATTAGCTTTTGAACAAGTGGGAGATAATTCATATGGATTTCATCACAGGTTTACCAAGGTCTCGCAGACATCACGATTCGATTTGGGTGATTGTCAACATAATGACAAAATCAGCCCATTTTCTGCCAGTAAAGACTACCCATTCAGCAGAAGATTATGACAAGTTATATATTCAAGAAGTGGTAAGACTTCATGGAGTCTCAATCTCCATTATTTCAGATAGAGGTGCACAATTTACTGCACAGTTCTGGAAATCTTTTCAGAAAGGTTTGGGTTCGAAAGTGAACTTAAGTAATACCTTTCATCCTCAGACTGATGGGCAAGCAAAGCACACTATTCAAACCTTAGAGGATATGTTGAGGGCTTGTGTGATTGATTTCAAAGGGAATTGGGATGATCACTTACCTCTCATTGAGTTTGCTTACAATAACAGGTATCACTCTAGCATCCAAATGGCTCCTTATGAAGCTCTTTATGGGAGATGATGCAGATCTCCTATTGGATGGTTTGAAGCTGGTGATGCAGGGTTGATAGGACCAGATTTAGTTCACCAAGCTATGGAGAAGGTGAAAGTGATTCAAGAAGGGTTGAAAACGGCAGAGAGTCATCAAAACTCCTACACTGATGTCATGAGAAGGGCGTTAGATTTCGAAGTAGATGATTGGGTATATTTGAAAGTTTCACCCATGAGGGGTGTTATGAGGTTTGGTAACAAGGGGAAGCTTAGTCCCTGGTATATTGGACCTTATTGAATATCCAAAAGGATTGTCAATTTAGCTTATGATTTAGAGCTACCACAAGAGTTGGCAGCGGTTCATCCGGTATTTCACATCTCTATGTTGAAGAAATGCATGGGCAATCCTTCATTGATCATATCAACTGAAAATATTGAGATCAAGGATAGCTTATCTTATGAGGAGATTCCGGTTCAGATTCTAGATCGCCAAGTTCGCAGGTTGAGAAAAAAAGAGGTTGCGTCAGTCAAAGTCCTTTGGGGGAACCAATTTGTTGAGGAAGATACTTGGGAAGCTGAGGAGTATATGAAGAACAGATATCCACATCTCTTTGAATCCGAAGAAAATGCAGACCAAGGTACTAATTTTCTTCTTAGTGCTATCTAGATTATTAGTAAGAATGTTGTTTGTTTGAATTTGCTTGTTGGATGTTTGAACTTTATATTACTACCCTTAGCTTAGTAAGAGTAAATCTCATTCGAGGATGAATGTTCTCAAGGGGGAGATATTCTAACATTTCATAACTGAAAAGAACTAGAAGAAAGTTTAAAATCTGGAAATATTTTTTTTTTTTTTTTGGAAAGTATAAAGAAATCTGGAAAATTGCAAGTAAGCTAAAGTTGAATTTTGGTCAACTTCAGACAGCCACAACTACTAGCTCAGGATGAGTTATGTGTAGTTCTAGATATGGTTGGGAAGCTCTTGGAATGATCTTTCCAATGCCGCCAAGTATGCGCGATTCAAAGTTCGTATGAGAAAGTTATGCCCTTTGGAATTTGGGTTGTTATATTAAAGAAATGTTGAATCCGGAAATATAAGGGGTATTTTAGTCTTTTCACTGCCCTATTATTTTAATCCAATTTTAGGAGTTTAATATGGGTCAATTTAGAACTTAGTCAGTTTTAGAACTTGAGTTTTCATGCTAGGGCTAAGGAGAAAGGAGGAGAGAAAAGAAGAACGAGAGAAGGCCAAATTCATCAAGATCGATCAAGGAACTTGGTGTTTCGCCACAGATTTACTTCTATCAGTTATGTGAGGCTCTCATAACGTTGGGATCGTTCTCCCACGTGCCAAGCATATTTATTTCATTTTGGATTCGTCCTCAAAGCATTTGAATATTGATGATCTTGACACCTATTCTTGAATTCATATATTGTTCTTGAATTTGGCTGAGTTGGGAAGTTCCTGAGTTCGTTACGTCGCATTATAGGGTCGTTTTGAGTTAGGTTCTTAGGTACATATACTGGGTATCTGTATCTAAAAGTAATTTGAGAAAAAGAACCGAGTTTGGGTAAATTGGGGTTGGAAAACGAAGAAGAAATTTCGTCAGACGAAATTAATGGGTAGCCGCGCATCGCGTGCCTAGTGCCCATATTTGATCATTTCAGCTTCTTTTCGAGGAGCTGACACGAGGTGTTCTACCTCAAAAGACATTTTCGGAACCAAAATTAAATTATGTCTCCACGTAGCGAACCCACCTTCAAATATTGATTTTTGGTCTTTTCTCATGTTTAACTATATAGAATCATTCCTAAACATCATGACATCTTTCCAGTCATCAATCTTAATCTTTGAATCCATAATTCAATTCAAGGATCAGTTAAGAGTCAAGTTAAGAGTAATTAAGGTCAAAGGCAAGAGAAGTCAAGAGTCCAGTTAAGATGAGTTCTTAAAGTTTTTCGGAAACCTTTCACAAATGTTTTAACTTTGTTTTTAAGACTTAAGTTTCGAGTTCAGTAAGGATGTAAAGTTGAAGTTCTTTTCTTCAAAGAAGTATATGGGGAATGTATATTCCCAAAGAGATTTAAAATGTTTTCACATTTAAATAAGAGCGGAAGCGGTGATTTCCAAAAAGCCTTCGGGCTAGTTTTCAAAAAAAGTAATTGCTTTCTAAATGAAGCAAGAGGGGAAACTTTGATTTCCAAGATAGCCTTTGAGCTAAGTTTTTGAGCAGTAATCTCAAATACCAGAAGAACTATGTTTTTAAAATAAAAGAGCCATTATATTTCGAATTGGGGACGAGCATGAGTTTAGATAACTCATATCACCCTAGAACCATATAGCCAAAATGGATAAAAAAAAGGGTCATACTTTTTAGATGAATAATTTTCGCAATAGACTAGTGGATCCATTAGGCAGTTCAGGTTCTATACCTTTGGCCAGGTATAGGATACGCTGGAAGCGTGAGGTAGATCGTTGTATCATCACTATAGCTCTTATGTGATAGTTGTCGGTTAGAGAAACTCCCACATAAGTTATTGTATTTTATATACATCAGTTATTGTATTTTTACATACATTTCAGAGTTATGTTGTATCCTTGTAATACACACAGTTGACATCATGTTTTTAAACAACTTTTCTTTATATTGCACTTGTTTTAAACTGGTTTATATTGAAATGAGTTTAGTTAAGTAGTCATGAGTTGAGAAGAAACAAGGTAAGCGTGTCTTTCAGATTCCCTTTCAAGACTACGTTGTTTTAGCGTCCCAACTAGCATACTCGTACATTCAATGTAGTGATGCCATTTGGCCTGCATGGTCTTATGATGCAGACATAGGTAACTAGGATCGACATTCCGGCTCATCGTTGATCCTGTGAGCAGTTCAGAGTCTGTTGCTGAGCCTCCTTGCATTCCGGAGGATCCATTTCATTGTTTCCTAGTTTAGTTCATTAGGATGTTGTGGGGTTTGTCCCAACATCCATCTCAGTTTTTATTAGAGGCTTCATAGATAGTCAGATGTTAGTTCTTTAGTCTTTTCATTGTCATTATTCCATGTTGAGACTTGAGTTTGCCTTAATGGTCAGTTGAATGTTCCTTTATGACATTCCAGTTTATTATACGAATTTATCTTTGTTTAGTTTAAGTCCTCCGCTGAGTTAAGTAAGCCAGGCCAAGGGTTCGCTTGGGGCCAGCAATGTTCTTCGAGTGCCAGTCCCGCCCAGAGTGTAGGTTCGGGGAGTGACAACCCATTTCCAATTTCTTAGAAATCGAAATCTTCAAATCTTCAAAGCTAAGGAAAAATGTCTCCAAAAACTTAGTTCTCAACTCTAAATTTGAAAACATAACAATAATGAAAACTCACTAATGTTGCATACTAAACTAAGAATTTAAAATTTTATTTATCATCGCCCAAAAATTTGCTGCGAAGGACCATTCGGCGCAATAAGTCAGGATCGCCGATCCACTCGGTTATCCGACCTTCGGTAAATTCCATCGCCTTTTTGGTTTAGCCTTCAACATGTTCAAGTTCTAAAACTTTGGGTGATATGGTAGTGTATCGCGAAACCGTTTGTCGACTCACCGACTGCTCCTTTCTATCGCTGACTTGATTTTCTCCTTCAAGGCTTGGCACAATGGAACATTAGGCGAGATCGTGGCCATTCGGCGACTCGCCCAATGGGTTAGGCGATCCTCAAGCCTTCTTTTCTTCGTTCTTTCAGCTGCCTTGTACCTCTTTGCTCAATAGTGTCCATGTTTTTTTCCTCAGTCCAAACACCTTAAATTCAAGGGTTTACATCAGTTATTGGTACAAAATATGCATTTGAGGACATTAAATCTATTAAAATAAATCTCCAAATTAGTCCTGATCGTGGACTCATCACAAACCCATGACTAGAATCGTAAGAACGAATATAAACATAGCTCTGATACCAAATGATTGAATTCTCACAACAAAATAAGAATAAAAATGCGGAAATCAAAGAAAACAAAGAGAGATAGAAGAAGATATACAAGAAAAGGAACAATTGGCAACTAAAGTATATATTAAATCCTAAAATCTCCAATTACAATCCTAAACAAGCACCTCATTCAGATAAATAGATGGACACAAGAAAAGGAAACAAAAAGTAACCTAAAGGTATATTAAATCTAAAGACCTCAATCAAGTAATTTGAATCAAGCACCGATTCTCTTATGAAGACCTCAAGAAAATTGAATCTCCAAGCAACCCCCATTTCTAAACAAAGTTTAATAGAAGCTTCACCAAGATCTAAAGTCTGTCAAGGAATATCAAATTCATCAATCATTCATTTTTAAAATAGTCTACCTAAAAAGAATACCAAAAATAGCTATTTTTATTTTTATGCTATTACATCATAAGAGGCCCAAAAGTTGCATAAAAAGAATAAAAGGCAAGCTGGGTCGGGCTCGCCTAATGAACAGGGCGAGTCACCAACCAGGTCGGTAACGTGTCCCTTCCTTGGAAGCATTCTGTAAAATTTGGGGATCTGGGTCGTGCTTGCCTAAAGAACTTGGCGAGTCACAGATTGACCTCCAGCTCGCCAAATGTGGGAGCTTCCCTATAGCTCCTTGGATCTTTAGGTGAGCTTGGATCCCTCACATAATCCATTAGGTGAGTCGTCCAATTGGTCTCAGCTCGCTTAATGAGGCAGCTTCTTTACTCGATCTTCCTTGTTTCGTTAGACCTCTCATACTGCAAGCTATCATCCAAACATGGTATTGCTGAATTGAGATCTCCTTCCAAGCATGTATATTACTATTCAAGGCATGGAACTCCCTCTTTGTCATCAACTCAAGCTCAAGAACCGCCATCTTTGAGAACAATACTTCCATCCTTTGAAGTTCCCAAACTTGGCTTGTAGTGAATGGCCTTGAGGCATTCTGAATTCCATCAAATAGGGTATATTAATATTTCTTAGAACCTTAGTTAGGTGTAGAAACGTTGGGATTTAGGCTTAGAAGGAGTGAGAAAATACTTAAATACCCCTATTAAAAAGCTATGGAAAACCTTCCATGGGGCAATCTACGGTTTGCAATTTGATCTAAAGACCAGAGATCCCATCAGTGGAATTTATATTGAAAATTGAAGGCTCCAAAAGTAATTCTACGGAACCAAACTACGACCCATAGAAGTTCGTAGGACCTGTTAATAGGTGCATAAGAATTAAATAATTTTTTTTTACTGGCACTACTTTTTCCACGACTAATTGTACGTTTCTCGTACGTCACTAACTCAGAAAAATTTACTTTGGTAGTGTATGGTAAAACGGTCATAACTTTTTACTCCGAACTTGAAATGAGGAAAATGTGGTGGCATTGAAAAAAGGACACATAGTACTTCAATTTTATAGGTGGTGAGCCACCTAATTCATTATGTCAGGACATATATGATTGTTCCAAGTTTACCTAAGTAGAATATTATATTTAAACTTAATTAGTAAGCAATCTTTCAACTGAAATTTGTGATAGGGATGCTAGTGACCTTAATTCATATCCAAATCCATTCCTACACTAAGGAATTGAACATAACACCGGTGAACAATTTAATAATCGCCCGATAAAACCTTATACACAAATGAAGAATGGTTCATGCCTTATTATTAATTTTTTGGTGTTGTAATATCAAGTCCTTAGAGTCATTCATCCTCGAATGATTGTTGCACTAAGCATGGAAGGGGTAGGGAAAGGTTTAACAACATAATTTAATGCAAAATACACATAGAAACTCATGAACTTGAAACACTAGAAGTGTGACTGAATTGAATGAGTACTTTAGGACGATTGAATACCTTGGACTGGAATGAAATCAGAGGAAAAGAGATGAGGGTATCTTCTTTTTATATCCTCTTCATCTCACGCCGCAAGCCTACACCCTGGACGTGATCGACACTCGAGAACCATTCCTAATCCTCAATCGAACCATTGGTGTGGCTGACTAGCGGAAGAGTAACTCAACAAAATGTAAGCTTTAAAAAAAATTAAACCTTTTAATCTCACAATACTCAAATGCTTCAAAATACTTCGAAAACAATAATAGTTGAAATACAATTTAACAAAGAAATACTGAAAACATACTCAAATCTAATTATCTATAAAGCCTCTATATTTAAGACGGATGTCGAGAAAAGACCCACAACACCTCAAAGTAACTTACAAAAAGATAAAAGTGGAGTCCTCAAGAATGAAAGAGGCTCACCAAAGCTTATTAGAACTGCAAGTGATCTAAAAAAAGCACTTGTTGATGACCCTAAAAACAAGTACCTGTATCATAAGAATATGCTCGTCAAATGGCATCAGTACATTGAATGTATGCGTATGTAATATACCCAAAGTGAAATAACTGAATGAAGGGAATGCAATGGATATAATTGTATACACAAAAAATGAAAAAAATAAAGGACTGTACACATTTAAAATTTTAAAATACTTACTCATCCCTGAACTCAACATATTAAGTGATATGATAAAAATACTTAACTCTATCACGAAGATTCTCTAATCGACAACCATTACTACGAGCAACATGTTGATGCAATGTCTCACCAGTGCTACCAGAACTGTCCTATACCTTGCCGGGATATCGAACATCTCAACTCAGTTGATCCACTAAATCTATAATCGAAAACAATAAGTAGTCATCTAAAAAGTACATCCTTTTTCCCATGTTGGCTACATTATTTATAAGGAATATGAGTTGTTTGAACTCATCAAGATATTGGTGCTTAATTCTCACCCAATAAATATATAGTCATTCTCAAATTTATAAAACATACTCTTTCTTAATTTGAGTTAGTTACTCAAAATATCCTCCAAAAAAGGTAGTTGCTCTGAAATATCTCTGAACTCACTAACTTGTTTACAAATCAAAAATTATATTTTCTTTATGTGAAAAGTGATAAATTTTAGAATTCTTAGTTCTCTTATTTTGTTACTCAAATCTCTCTTTAAACTCTTCTTAAAATTCATCTTAACTTTCTCAAAACTCAATTTAAAACAAAAAAAAAAGTTTGGTTAAAAGCATTGCCAATGCTAACTCAGTAATACGGTTCATGTTGAAAAATAGAAATGAACAATCAACTCAACAATCATAATACAACATATAAAAACGAAAAATCAAGAATAGAATTCAAAACCCAACAAAGAAACTCAACTCAAGAATTATCAATACTATGGATATAACCCTAGATTATTCTTTACAGACAGGAAGTGGATGTACAACATAAGGATGAAATCATCCCATCACTATGAGTACCCTTACATATACATGGAAGAACATTGTTTTGGCGAAATTGGTGAAAACTCAAAGAATGCTCGAAACTCTAACTTTCTCCTCTTGGATCCTTTCTCTAAGACTTGGAAGCCTTACTAAAATTTAAAGGATTGATTAACACTGTTTAAAACCTTAAATAGGTTTAATAATGTCTTGGTTTAGGCTTAAAAGTTGTGAGAAACAACTAAACTACCCCTTTTAAAAACTGACAAAAACCTTTTATAGGTCTATCTATGGTTCGTGCTTTGATCTATGGACTGTACATCCCATCCATGGAATTTATATAAAATTAAAGGCTAGAAATTTCATTCTAAAGGTCTTATCTACAACCCGTAGAAGTTTCTACTGACCGTAAATCAAATTCGTAGAATTCATACAATTTTTAGGCTCAAAAGTCCATTTACGGGTCAAAATTACGGCTCGTAGAATGGTTCCATAGAAATTGGACCCCAAGAAACCACATCTCTGAAGTTTCATACGATTTTACTGTATAGTTCATCAAAATTTCTATCACCCATAGAGAAACTCGTAGGAATTGACTTCAGGAAACTCTACAGTCTCTCATAAAATGTACATGACGTTTTACTCAACACTCAAAAATGAGACAAAC
Organism: Solanum lignicaule; assembly: GCA_029582545.1. NCBI lineage: Eukaryota > Viridiplantae > Streptophyta > Magnoliopsida > Solanales > Solanaceae > Solanum > Solanum lignicaule. The sequence continues at coordinate 75,252 of JAJOOF010002252.1, read as the reverse complement.
GTGATAGCATTGGAAAGAAAACTCATAGACCTTAAATTTGATGGAGCATGGCAACTTAATTCATTATGTACTGAGATATATGATCATTTGATGTTTCCTTAAGTCGAATCTTACATAAAAACTTAATCGTTATGGAAGCTTCCAACTCAACTTTGTGCTAGGGGCTTCTTGTCACCTTAAATAATATTCAAATCAATTATAACACTCAATAACATCTTAAGTGTTTTCAACAGCCCATGCATGAGTAGTGAATTCTAGATTTTATTCATTAAATTGCATGTTTTCAAGTAAAGATTTGTCATGTTTAGATAATATGATTAAACTGCATAACTTTTTCTTTAGGTTATGAATTTAGAAAGAAAAGTGTAATTTTCATAATGGCTATACTAAGCCCTCATACTTATGATTTTATATTGCATGAAATCAGATTTGTCCTTATGCTTACGAAATTATTTGACATCACATATGTTACTAGTTATGATGAGTTTTGGTATCAGATGTGCCTCAGTGTTATATGAGCTATACATTTGTTTTTGGGAGTAGTATTTAGAACCGAGTCGAACAGGGTGGGAGTACCCTTAGTCCCAAAACTACGTGCCCCATAGCTTATAACTCCCCTCCGTTGGTCATCGGATTCCATGTAGCTCACATGGTCTATGTCGATTAGAGAACCTCCCATAGATACAATTTTAGGTTTTGAGTGCATTTACTCTTTGCTTTCATATTTCAAAGTTTCTATTATTTACTATGATACAAAAGGAATTTTCAGCTTATGGCTTTACTTGAGTCATTCTATCACAAATTTTACTATCATGATACAACTTCAGTTTTAGTTATGCTTCAAGAAATGTTTTACTATGACATGTGCATGATATCAGTTTTTAGCATACTTTCAAGTATAAATTATTTTCCCTATGAACATCTCACATACTCAGTACGCTCCATAGGCATGATCACATACTTTTTTGTGCTGCATCATTTTATGATGCAGATTTTGTATCCCGCTCTTCAGTCTGTGGTTTGTTGGTTGGACACACATCTGGCCAGTTTGGTGAGTCCTCCTCATTCGAGGGCTAGTATTTTAGATTCATTTCAATAATTAGTTTTCTTATTCTGTGTTTTAGTATTTAGAGTTATATTGGGACTTGTCCTAGCAGCTCACCAGTAGTAAAGGCTTTCTGACATAGAATCAGACGTTCATCCGTATTTTGATTGTAATTTTTAGAACCTTATTTATATTGTAGATTAAGTTGTTCATTTCTCCATTTAAGATTCGGTTCATATATTTTGTTCCATTTTTCAGTCATGCCAATGCTAAGAGGGTTATCTTGAGATCATTTGTGGTCTTTGGTCTTGGGTTTCATCTAGGGATAGTCTCGGGGCGTGACAAATTGTAACACCTCACACTTGAGAGTGGGCAAGATAGCAGTTTTTAGAAGTTTTTGGTGCCATCCGACGGAGGCCAGCCAAGATTCGTCGATTGAGCCACTAACTGTGGGTCTTGTCCATGGATTGGCCACCTAATAAGGCACAAAGGACTACAAATCATGACTCTGACCAACGGACCGACATTGGGTCCACGGTCAGTGGAGTGTGGTCCTTGGATCATGGCCTCAAAGTCCAGTCTTTGATGGAGATGACCGACGTGCAGGACGGACCATCGCTCAAACCATGGTTCGCCCATCAAGGCCAGTATGTTGAAGGTCGACAGTTATTGTAAAGGTAGTTGGGTCTTTTCCTAATTGTTTTATCTAAATACTACATCATTTTTCCCATTCCTATAACCCATATATAAGTGATTTTAACCCAAAATAAATTCATTCACTTCAATCTCGTCAAAAGAAGTTGAGTCTTTCTCTCCCAAAGGTATTTCTCTCTCTAGAAGGTTGAAGAAGAAGATTCAAGATAGGGTTCAAGATGCACCCTTCATTTTTCAATTGCTTTTATGCTTTGATAGTAAGGTATGATAGTTTTCATCCATGGATTTCTTCCATTCTTGGAGTTCCCAAATTCTCCTATTTCAAAGTTAGAAATCCCCAATTGAGTTAGGGTTTTTTTCAATTCAATGGGTTCTCTTGATTATTTATTTAAATGATTGAATTATAATCTCTTATGCATGTATTGATTAAATACTATGATTTTATGATGATTCCCCTATGAACCCATGTAATCCCTTTGTTTTACTAGTTATGAACATATAATTTAGGTCTTGGAGTATGAAACAAGAGCTTTATGAAATCAAGCATGAATTGATAGACTTACATGAAATTATGATGAATTTCCATATACCCATGTGTAACCCATGTTTTCTCTATGTTTATGATTGAAAGTGGGTTTTGAACCTTGAAAGGCTGAATTATAAACCTATGCATGTTCTTATGAAATTTATGAAATTTTTTTAAGGATACTTGAAGTATCAATGATGATGTTGTTGTTGTGTTGTTCAAAGGATTTCTCATATACACATGAAAGTATGATTGTGAAAGGTTTTCTCACATAGTACGGATTCTAAGATTGAAAGGTTTTCTCACCTAAATGAATAAAAGATAAAGAGCTATCCTAAAGAAACTTAGCTTGGATTGACAAGATGACGTGCCCTTCCATGGATAATAAGAACGACTTAAGAAAATGACTACTCCGTAGGAATTATGCTAAGCACCTAGAGGATATTGATATGGAGGCTCTCCTATTAGTAGAGGCTAGTTTCTAGAAGAAATCTCCTTATCCCGTACCTATGTGCCCCCACAGGATGATTGTCTAGATAGACATTAGCTAGTGGAATCCACTTAAGCTAAAAGTTCATGATCTCTATGTCGTTTAAGGCTACTTCCCACAATAATAATAATGAACTAAGATTACTTTAAGAAGTATCTCACATGAATTTAAATATTTTAAAGATGTTAGCTTGCATTGACCATGTTTTATTACCCATGCTTTCTAACCCTTTTATATCATGTTTTAGCTTTATCCATTGCATGTCATGAAATCACCTATTTTAGAATGATTTAAATGTTTTATGCATTGCTATCATACTTGGTACTTTATTTATACTAACGAATACTCATGCCTACATTTCCTCAAATGTAGGGTCTGACAGTCAGGGTCCTAAGTTTTGTGGCTAGTGGTTGATTGTGAGATTTTCGAGCTTGGGTGAGTCCTCATGGTTTGAGGACAGATTTTCATTGTTTTCCTTTTTTTTTTTTTTTGGTTTGGACATGATGTATGGGATAGGCCCAATTTCATTCTATTGTATTAGATGGCTATTGAGACAAATGTTCAGTCTTCCGCTTTACTTTTATAAAATGGTTAGAAATTGAAATGTACTTCTTTATCTCTTATGTTATATTTCTTATGTTATGAATGCTAAGTGGATTGTATGGACCCTTTCGGGGTCCTATACACATGTGACATCTAGCGTATACCCTTGGGTCGTGAAAAACTTGGTAATCAAAGTACCAGATTTAGAATTGTCCTAGGATATCTTATAAGCTACGTCTAGTAGAGTCTTGTTAATGAGTGTGAAACCCGCCTCATTTATGAATGAGAGGCTACATGATGTTTAGGAAACTCCACTTCTTCATTACTCTAAAGTCGTACCATAGAGTTTAACTATATAAAGTCTCTATCCTAATCCCTATCTGAAGCTCTACAGGATATGGCTACTCCAAGAGCTTATGCTAGAAGGAATATGAAGGAGAATGTGGAACAAGAAGCTCCTCCTCAAGCTCCTTAAACTTCGGCCGAACCTTTGGTCGAGCAAGTGACTAATGCAGAATTTAGGGTTGCTTTTCAGGTATTGTCTCAAGCCATGATGGCCCAATCCAATAGGAAGATTGCGGTTCCCATGAACCGAAATATGGATACGGCGGAAACTAGAGTCAGGGACTTTACTAGACTGAATGCTACAGAGTTTCATGGTTCTAAGATTGAGGATCCTCACGAGTTCATTGATGAGGCTTACAAGGTGTTGATGATCATGGGAGTGATGCCGTTGGAAGTTTTTACTACTCCATTGAGTTTGGAATGTTGAATTTGAAAGATTTGCATATCTCATTTGTGTGCACAAAGTTTTGAATAAATTAGAAGAACCCCATCAAAGATTTTGACTTGTCAAAGACCAGTTGATGTGCATCAGTTGGTACAATCAATATTTGTGCAACGACCAATGAATCTGGTCACGATATTCCCGGGATCCATTCTTTATTGGTGATTGGTTAGTTCCCTCTTATTTGCGTTCATGGGTCCCTGATGTATTCACATGGCCTTGGTTCTTTACCCTTAGCATTTGTAAGGCCTTTGTCGCATTTGAGATAGGTTAATTGTTGATCCTCCACGTTTTCAGGTCCCTCTTGCCAAATTCACGAAGTAGAATTTTGGACTAGTCTTTATCAAAAGACCAGACCCGATCAACAAGGTATTATAATTTTCCTTTGGCGATTTCTCCTCTGATATATCCCAAATTTTGGTTTTTTGAACAACACTATGTTCAGAAAGTGCGGGGCCACCTGGGTGTTTTATTGGGAAGTGTCAGAGAGTCTATATTTGTGGTGTTTTCCACTATTTTGGGACAACCTTAGCTTGTTTGTTGTTCATTAAAGTGTGAATTTTAGCATGGTGTTGGTTACCACTACTCTGAGCCTCGAATTGTGGTTAGCCTAAAGGTAGGCTACGACTTTCCATTCCTTAGATTGAACTTGAATATCTTAAATGATATTTATTTGTGTTAATTGGGGATGGAAACCTAGTAGATCATGCTAGTTTGTTAGATACCATGTTTTAGGCGTAATTTGGTATTTTCAAGATTAGGAACATGTTGATTGTGGTATGTGATTACCTTTACCTTGTGGTTGCCCTCAAATGAAGTAATTTTTTATTTTTTGAGCATGTTTTAACTTAGTCTAGGCTTACACTAGTGCTAGCCGTAGTCGTGCTATATTTAGAGCCAATTGACCTCATTCTATTTCGACATCATTACAGATGGTTAACTCCATATGAGCTTGTGTAGCATACTTGAGACTGATAGGAATAAGCTTTCGAATAGGCAATGACTCAACTTCAATCGCCTTCTATCCACACTCCCTCTTTCTATAGCCCCGTGAATTGCGTTTTGGATTTCAGGATTTGCTTGACCATTGGGCACTGGAGTTTGTTCAAGCTTGGAGTATTGTGTTGATTATCTACCAGTAGACATCATTCCACGGTGGTTTTGGGATGATGTCTTTAAATGAGGTCCTTTCAAAGCCATTATAATTGATGATTCAAGGTCTAGTCATGCTGGCATTTATCCTCTAAGGATTGGTACACTCTAGCTTCAGTCTATTGCTTCTTGAGAGACCACCTGCGGTTTGATGTTCAGGATCTATACTGCTTAGCTTTAGAAGTCTCTTATTGGTTACCTGGAGGTTATCTACAGTTTGAGCCCATACTCTTGGATTGTCATGTTACCTTGCCTCAAGTTCATAAATTCCTGAACCTTTGCCTCTGTTAGCTCTCTTGGGAAAACTAGTCCAGAAAGGTCTCGCTAAACCAAGCCCAACTGATAAGAGTTGCATCTGTACTCATGTTCTCTTTCCATTGAGTATACTAGATATGAGCCACATTCTTGAGTTGGTACGATGCTAACTCAACCCGATCATTCCCAATTACTTGCATCACTTCAAAGATCTTCTTGACCTCATCAATGAAGTTTTGGGGATCCTCACCCACTTGCGATCCTATGAATTATGGCGGACTAATCCTAACAAAATTTCACACTCTAGCTGCAGCTGCCCCAACTTTTGCATTTGCCTAATCTGGAACCCGCTGATTGTTCTGGTTGGCCACACTCTAAGCCAACATCTGAATAGCGTACTGGAACTCTGCATTTAAAACTTCTTGATCTGGGATTGGAGGAGCTATGTTTGCGTTCCTGGCATTCACATTCTTGGCGTTAGCTCTACAAGGAAGCATAAGATGAAACGTAGAACGTCGAGTTAGAACAAAATTAGATCATACTTTACACAGGATAAGAGTAACAAGAAAATGAAGATCTTTCCTAAAACGCTTTGTAACTTCCCTCTCATTAAATGTGGTACGCACTACACACCCATGAAAAGGACTCAACCTAGTGCGGCTTTTTAGATATCCTAGGACACTTAAACCTAATGCTCTGATACCAATTTTGTCACGCCTCAAGGTTACCCATGGACGTGGACACAGAACCTAGGATCAGGAGTAACCCAAGCTAATCCTACTGGCATAACATAAGCATACCATGATAACAAAACTGATGCAGAAACTTAAATATCATGAAAATGAAAGTGATGTGGAAAACCCATTCTACATATGAATATATGAAAACTACAAGTTTGAGTACAAAAGAGGAATCAAACTCTAAGACTAAATCTGAAACTAACTATGTTTGATATAAGCCTCTAGACTGACTAGAAATGTTAGGACATGCCCCCAACTAGATCTAGCAAAACTGAAACTAAAAACTAAAAGCGATAAAGATAAGCATGTCACTAGTCCTTAAAGAATGAGGACTCACAACTGATGTTGTTGAACTGAAGATCAGGAACCGATCTAAGCGTGATCTGGAGGCTGAGGACCTGAACCTACAACACAAGAAGATGTAGCGCAACATATGTGTTAGTACTTGAAAGGTACTGAGCATGCAAGATAGAGGAAAGCTGAAATAAACATATAACTGAACAAGCAATAAAGTTAGAGTCTAATCTGAATATGATATATATACTGAATACTGAGCTAACTAAATGCAATGACCATTTTATAACATGCTAAGACTGAATGCTGACTGTACTGAAATGTGGGCAATGCAATGGAATCTGACTAAACTGTGGGATCTACTAATAGCCAATAATAAAATCACATGAGCTAAATGTGAAGTCCGATGTATACGCCCCATCGAGATGACCCAATATACACGGCCAAAGGTATAGAGGCATATTGGCATGATCACTAAAATGATGCCCACAGAGGGGACTTTCAACCGACGTGGCTCGTAGTTTTGGGGCTATTCGGGTACCCTGAACCCTAGTCCATCTCGGTATTATGCTACTCCTAATGGATTAAGTGGTAAATATATTTTGACTATATTTATGTGATTCACTGGATAGCTCAAAATGACATGCGAACTCAGAATGTACATTAATAAACTAATAATACCACATTCACACACTGAGGCATGTATATCTGAAATAGCTGAAATATCTGGCCTAGCATGTGTAATTCAAGGAATAAAGAACTATATAGCTAGGGTTCTGAAATTCATGCAATAACCTGAGTAATAACTTAATAATCTGATTTGGATCATTCTAACAGATGAAACCCAACAATTCTAACATTCAAGGAACCCTAAGTCTAGATGATATTGAGGGAATCAAGAATTTGTTGAAAACGAGGGACCTAATGGGAGAAAGGAACCCACTAGTGAAATCCCACATATTTGGTGATGACTTCCACGGAGAAATCTTTAGATTTTGGGGCTGGAATTGATGGAACCTTGCTGCGTTCTTGAACTAGGGTTCTTGACCTCTGTTCTCCTCTTACGCTCTAATTTTTCTACGTTTTGATTGATGAGTTCACTTGGGTAATTTCTAGTTATGTTTCTAGGCTTAAATTGACTAAAACCTCATATTTAAGGTCTAAACGACGTAGTTTAGGGGCCAAAGAAACAAGGAAAATACCAAAAGACCCCTGACTTAAAAGTTGTCGGAGTCACCGACGGAGCTGACGGATGGGCCGTGAGTTGATTGACGGTCCGTACTAGTCGACCGTCGTTCCCGACTAAAGGCAGAAATTTGGGGTTTGAAATTGAAAGTTGACTGGCCTATCGACGGAGCTGAATGACATGCCGTGAGTCGACTGACGGGGCCGTACTGGTCGACCATCGTTCGCGATTGAGGGCTGAAATTTGAAGTGAGAAACTGAAAGTTGACTGGCCCATCGATAGAGCTGACTGACGGTCCGTAGGTGGCTTCCGTCGGTGACACCTACAACTTTTGAAAATTTGGAGTTTTTACCTTCTCGAATATAGGGTGTTACAGGTATGATGGGAATAATTTTAATTTGTGATATATCTAAATGTAGTAACACTTTTAATAATTTCCTAAGACTGAGAAGTTATTAAAATTGATATTCCAAAGAATTCTTAATTTGTTTAGAAAGAAATATGAAAATACGATGAATTTTTTTATCACTAATCATATCATATATGATATATATATATAAGAGAACATTAGGCCCACCTACGTGGCACCACCACAAAAGAGAATTCCCTTTTAATTTATTTATTTTCAAAACTAGCCCTCTCCTTTCTTGAAAAGTTGTGACACTTATGAAATGTTGTGACTTTTATGAAAAGTTGCGACTTTAATGAAGACTTGCGATTTTTATGAAGACTTGCGGCTTTTATGAAAAGTTGTGACTTTTATGAGAAATTGCTACTTTAATGAAGAGTTACAACTTTTATGAAAAGTTGCGACTTTTATGAAAGGTTGTGACCTTTTCGAAGGGTTGTAACTTTTTAAAATAGTTGTAACCTTTCCGATAAGGCACAATAAAAAATTGTTCACACCACCCTTTGTTGTCTATAAATAGAGGGATTTTCTCTCTTTCTAAAACAACGAAAATTATGAACCTCTTCTTCTTCTTCTTCACAATTAAATATTTGTGTACTTTGCTCCTGTTGAGTGGCTCACTGACGCTATTGCTTATGTTACAAATCCTGGTATGCATTTTTACAATCATTAATTTATACTTATGTTATTAAGGATAAATGATAAGATGTAATTTTCATTTTCCTTTATATTATTAATGTTTGTTACTACGTAATATTTTATGTGAAATAATATGGTATTTTTGTTTTATTGATCGATAGATTAGAAGTATTATTTTATAATTCCGTAATATTAAATTTCCGCGCGACCCGCGGGTAATTTTACTAGTTCAATGAATAATCAGAGATGCGTGATCACAGATTGAAACACGTCATCTTTTATGGATCTAAACTTTTATTTTTCGTCTTTGTCTAACAATTTGTTTTTTTTACTTCATGAATGCAAGTTCAAATAAAGGAGATTTATCATCTTATGTCTGACCATTAAAAGAGAAATAATTGTTGCTATGGGTCAAAGTTTAATATAATTTGTGATAAGGCTAAAATTTTATCAATCTTCCAATGAATTTAGTGAATTTTCTGAGATGCATGACCACACCAATAATAAATATTGTTACTTAATGCATAAGATTGATGGAGAAAGATCTTTAACTTTGGCTTTCTATTTTGTTATTCTAATTTCTAGCACTTCGATTATGTTTTAAGATTTTACTTCACACATAAATAATAATAACTAGTGAGCTAGTAATTTTATTTTATTTTTGATAACCTTCTCTATTTCTTCACAAATATTTATGTCTTTCAAAAAATTTAATCAAGTATTTCATATGTTGTAGTAGTATATTATATATATTTATATATATATAGAGAGAGAGATAAAAACATATAGATAGATTTATATAAGAGTGAAAATTTATATTTATATAAAAAACAAGTAGGTCATGCAAGATAACTTTCGTCCATATGATATTATTCATTGTTATAAATTTAATGGAAGAGAATGATCTTTTTCAAGTATTAACTCATAAATATTTTGTCTCATATCCAAATCATCAAGGATTGGGAACATTACTATAATATCACCATGCCAAAAAATCAAGTAATGAAAAATCACAAACCTCTTTCCTTTTTTAGATTCATCATATATGAAATTGTTGTGAACCATTTATACTGAGATGAAAACCTTAGATTAGTACGTAGATATTAAATTAGCATGATCATATTGATGAAAAATGAAAAATCATTGAACTACTATGTGTTTTACATTTCTAATAGAATATAGATAAGCAACCCAAAGTAAATTGTGGAGATGAAATACTGGCAGTTCCTATATCTTGTATCGCACCTCAATCTGATGTTTTAGAGGTACGCTTTTAAACTTTCCTTCATTGTCTAGCATACATATTTTAAGGATCTTAATTTTTTTGCTTTTAAGACATTTAGAGAAATCTTTTGATGTATTTTGGAATAACTTTTTTAATGTTAGTTCTCTTATGGAAGAAAGATAAAATTATCTACTAGTCTAAGGATCCTTTTGTCTTTTTAAGATTTTAGATGTCTAAATCTAAATGCACATCTAATAATAACGTGTGCAAGAAAAAATTTTAAATTGAAATCTCAATATTAAGATTATGTATTAGATATGAATAATAGATAGTTCAGATAACGTATTATTAAACTTGTAAGTGTCCTTGGACTTAGTAGTATAGAACCACAAAGGCTTCATCTTAGTGAACCTCTAGAATATGCTCATCTCTAGTTTTCACCAGCATAAAAAATAACATCGTCTGGTAAACCTCATCTATCTGTGGCTCCACATCACCAATACATTGGACCCACAGATAATCTGAGTGATCATATTTGATGAAGTTTGTGCTAGTACAACATTCTCCTAAATTAGTGTTGTTTCTTTCTCTACTGCTATATTAAGAGTATATAGAAGTGCAGGACTCAGATCTATATCTAAATCATCCTCATCTGTTTATTGGTGGTTACATAATTTACTAACAACTATTGACCACCTTGTTCCATAACTGATGAGAGTAAAGAGGCACAAACGTAATTTCTACCAATAAACATAGCATGATACATAATGTGACATGTAATATATTTTCATTAATATTAAAATGTCACACCAACAATCCTCCACTCATTTTAATAATAAGATAAGATTGTTCTTCACAACTTAGTTGAAGGTAGAAAAATATGCATAATAATGGTGTGCTCTGTATTGAACCTTAACTTATTAAAACAATAATCTTTACCCTAGAGTCAGTAGTGGTCCTAGACTTGAACTATGACTGCTCAAGGGAAATAAAGTATCATTACTTACACACAACAATCAAGCTGTTGACATAAGCTCTTTTTAGCCAACACATTATGACCATGTGTTATCCTAGTTTTCATGACTATTTTTTAGAACAAGCCAATTCTCATAGAAACTGACCTACTTTCAAGCTCACATAGGTGAAATCTGTCAAGAATGCTCCAATAATTTGACATAACACTAATACTAGATACAAACTTTCATTAAGAGATTAAGACTCAATCTCCACAAATCATTGTAGGATAAATGCTCTCAAATCATAAGGCTTTAATAAATTTATAATAGTGCGTTTCACTACAATTCGTCAGATGTTATGTTCTTCCCATTGAACCCGGTTATGGGATATCTAGTCCCCTGGTTGGGTATCCTCGGATATGACTCAGATTTTATGTGCTTCAATTTCATCCCCCTCGATGTGCTTCAAACCCTTTATCTTGCTAAGGCCTTAGTTTATAAATCTGCAAGATTGTCACAAATTTTAACATAAATAACATTAATGGTATGCCGGTTATCAATATGATATCAGAATATTGTATTTTTTTTCTCATGAGTCTGAGTTTATTGTTTTAATAACGATTTTTTATTCAACCAATTTATTGGTGCTATCACAATTAATTTAAATTAGAGAAATAATTTCTCTAAATAAAGTGTTTGATATTAAAATCAATTCACTTTTTCGCTAGTTGAAGATTAACTTTTTTACTTCAACCTCCAAAGTAGAATTAGCAAGCAATATGATTTGCTTTTCTCACTTCCTTCAAATATCATCAAATTTTATTTATCTGCACCAATGAAACTTTTAAGTATAGCCTAATATTTTTTCTCATAAAACAAGCCACCAAACTTTGTACCAAGTAAATTAACTTGGTTTGCTTGTATATGCTATACTTTATACAGAATATCATATAGAGTGGAATCAGTCACACATCTAATATATTTTATTGGGCTAGCAAACTCCTTCTTTCTTTCTCACGCAATTTGCATAATTGAAACAAAAGGAGTTGAAAGACTCACACGACAATTATGATTGTATTTCACAATGTTTTCAACCTTTTGTACTTGACAAGGAAAATTCCGTCACATGTTTTATGGTATTCTTTTCATTCCAAGAATGAAACTTATCTCACCAAAACATTTCATGTTAAATGACTACTCAACAAGCTTCTCATAATTTATTTATAACTCTCATGTTAGAGCCAAAAATCAACTCATTATAGCCAAAAAACAACATGTGATTTATTCCATAATAAATATATGCACTTGTTATATCCTTTTTAGAGCATTTCTCAAAGATGTAAAAATCATTTTATTTTTACAATGACTTTTTTCCTCATTTCACAAGCCCCCAATATTTTAAGATTTAAAATATCATTTTTTCATGAAAAGTAGAATCACTTTATTCATGAAAATACTAGGTAAGAAAGTTTTTTTTTCTTTTACCTTTTCTCCACTTGAAGTAAGCAAGTAGAAACATAGTTTACCTGTACTTCTCTTCTCTTCCATCTCTTGAAGAGAGCGACGTTTGAGCAGAATGATATTGAGATCTCTTTCATGATATCCGCACTTTTTCAAACTGTAACTAAACATGAATATCCTTCAAATTTTTGGTGTAATATACAACAAATATAATAAATTACAATTGAAATAAAATGAACAAAAATGAATAAATAAATCTTTAGGCTGAGGAGCGAATATCTTGCTATCTTTAAGGAGATTCAAGCCCACAGCGGCACAATCTACACCGACCCAACAATATATCTCTTAACTTGTCCCCTCCATGATACATCCGCTCAACAATGTGTACAACTCAAACAACTCTAGCTTAGTTGAAGAGTCCAAAGCTTCCCATAAGAACACTTTCCTTCAACATAAAATTATGCTCTTTTGTAGAGTGAATATAGTTGGATATGTCTCTACTCTCTCTTTCACTACACTAATCTCAATATAAATACAGTACAATACTACTCATTTGTTTCACTCTATATTTTCTTATATACATCTTTTTGTATCTACTTCTATCCAACTACATTATTTATAGGTGATGAATTCTTCCTTGCAATGAATAGCTGGAAGACAGTGGGTAGTAAATTTTCTAAATGAATAGCCCAAGTGTTACATAAGTTACAAGACATAAAGATAGAATAATGGGTGAAATTAAGAATTGGTGGTTACATAAGTTACTAACAACTAATGCCACTTTCTTCCACAATTGATGAGAGTAAAGAGGCACAGATGTAATGTACACTAATAGACATACCATGATACATAATGTGACATACAATATATTTTCATTAATATTAAAATGTCACACCAACATATATATATATATATATATATTTATATGCCTAATCTTTAGTTTCATATACCCGGAAAATATATCCATACTATATTGTATCAAACTATTGTGTATGCAATAGCGGTCTAACTTTGTCTTTGTTTCTAGATGTTGTAATTTAGTAGTTGTAGCGTTCAATGCATGCTTACTAAATATAGATTATTTAATAATAGAAGTGTAACTGTATGTATGTATATATTTTAATAAGTGGGTAATTTACATCTTTTTGGAAACCTACTTCATCACTTTATACAAGTATTTAATTAACAAAAGATCTAATCAATTTTCTTTTCATATTTTATACTTAATTATGAATAAACAATACAAAGTGGATGGTGAGGAAGATGCTTCATTAATGGAAGTTCTCATATCCTTTATCACATCCTAAGAATCAAAAGTTGATGTTATTGAGGTAAGTTTTTGTAAAGTTCCTCCAATTATAAGTTGCTTTATTGAACAACTTCTTATGTTAATTTTCCTTTTTTTTAAGCTAAGTCTTATATTAATGCCAAAAATGATAGGTCATGATAAATTTTGTTGATAAGATATTATTTACTATATATAGAATTAATGGTTATAATGTATGAAGAGAGTTTAAAATTTTAAAAATAGAATAAAAGTAAAAAAAAATATGCCTCATATTTATTTTAAGATTATATATAAGACGTCTAAATATGAATGTGCATATGAATGATAAGATGTGCATTAAAACTCTCTTAATAGACTACTCAATATTAAGATGACATAATAAAATTCGAACTCTAAGTTATAAAAATACTTATTATCGAACATATGAATATGTAAAAAGTTTCTTTGATTGAAAATGTAATAAATATAATGTATAGGAAAAATGGATAAATAATACTAAACTATGACCGAAATTGCAGTAACACACTCATACTTTATGGAGGACCTAGCATCCCCTTGAATATTTTTTTAAAAGAAGCATTTTGACATTTATCCACTGTGACACAAGCCGAAATTTGATTATGAAAGAATATAATGATTTATGAGATTAAATTTCAATTGAAGTGTAAAGGAAGGGTTACTATTTTTACTTTCTTGGAAGCAATTTTCTAAAAGACGAGAGCGTGAGGAAAGGAATTTAATGCTATTAGTGGCGAGGCGTAAGCTCCGACACAGAAGGTGTAAGCCCCAGAGATTTATGGGGCGCACTATCATGTATATTCAATGTTATAATATTGTAATAATGAAAATAAGTAAAAGTAAAACTTTCAATGATTCTACAAATAAACTTTAATAAATAACCTATAATATATAGAAAATAATATTATAATTTTTATTTAAGAAATGTATTAATAACCAATAATTAAGAAATAAGTATTATAATTATTATTTGACAAATATCATTACACTAATAACAATAACTATGACATAAAGCAAAAGAAGTTCTAAAACAATTAATGTCCAAATCCTACGTTTTTATGCCTAGGACTTATATTTTTATTCTCGGAGAGTACACCCCAAATTCTAAGACCCCCTCAACCCTAAGACTCACCTTGTGAGTTACCCGAAAAAGATTTTTGAAACCACTGGTTGGAAGAGTGCAAATGAGTGATAACAATCAAACTTCTTTGTTTTTACCTTTAAATCAACATGCATGCACAAATGAAATAACAAAGAGTTGAGTTTTTATTTCTCTCACACGATAAAGGCTCATAGGACTTGCAAATTATGAGTGTATTACAGTGAATTCAATCATACTAAATGTGTAATTTCAGCCATTTACCAAGAAAATTATAAAACTAAAATATATTTAATATAACATCAATAAAATATTTTTTAACAAATAAATCATGATTGTGAATGCCAATTTGAGGAAGATTTATTGAGTATTAACGGTATTGTGGATAGTAGCCATTGATAGCGGTGGTGGTGGAAGTTGATGGTAGTATATTTTAGGCGGTTGATAGTTGAACCATACATATAACTAATAGGTATGGTGATTGATAAAGATGGGTTACAAAATATAGTTGTGAATTATGATGGTAGTTGTCGATATTGTTTGCCATTTTTTCTTATAATGATGATTGATGTAAATAATAATTGTAAATAATGGTTGTTGATGGTGTGAATTGATTGTGCTATTGATAGTGGTGGTCTGTTAAAAATGTAGCTACTGATAGTGGTAGCGGTTGAAGTTGATAGTAGTAGTTGGGTGGTGGTTGATAGTGTAAAACTAGTGATAACTAATAGTTGTGTTGATTGATGATGATGGTTGACAACATAAAGTTGTGAATTATGATGGTGATTGGTGATACTGTTCGTTGATTTTTGTTATGATGATGATTGGTGTAAATAATAATTGTAAATAGTTGCTGATGGGGTTGTTGATTGATTATAGTGATTGGTAGTGGTGGTCTTTAAGAATAATGGTTGTGGGAAGTTGAATGTTGTAGTTGATAATGATGATCAATGATGACGAAAATTGTTAATGAAAGGGTGTGGCGATAGAGATGAATAAATGGAATTGGTGAACTATTATATTTTAAGAAATCTTTGAATAGATATGTTAATGTACTTCATTGTTCATGTGTGAATAATTTGGTAAGTTCTTTGAGACATATTTCTTTCATATTAACATGGACCAACTTTTCATTCCACTTCTCGGAATTTATTCATCTATAAAACATCTATAATGAGCGATTGGCTCCTGTTTGAGCATGATGAATCACTTCGTGCCGACCTGCTCCCAATCCACTTTTCGGCCTCGTTTGAGAATGGAAAACTGGAGCATTTTATCCCTCCGTGGATGAAGAACCGTGAACATAATAATTTTTGGTGACCTTGTTCCTAGAAAAAAAGGTACTACTTAACACCTTTACTCATCATAATTTAATACGAATGGACCAATACATCTATAAAACAACCTATGACATATACAATCTATCTCAAACAATCTTCTCTTATTTTATCTTTCTTTAAAAAATATATATATAAAATATATTTGGCTAAGGAGGACATTTTTAGTAATAATAACCAGATAGCACCATTTCACATACCAATGCAATGAATAAGATGAATTGTCTATTCTAGAATGCAAGTTCTGGTAAATCTAGGTAAGAAAAGAGGATATCGATCATCTTAGGTTTGGCCAAAATAAAAAACTATTATTGGTGTGGTGGAACTTAATTTACTTTGTGATAGACCTAGAGGTTGTGTACATCCTCTAAAATAAATTTAGGTGAAACTTACGTGATACGTGACCACAACAATCATTAATATTGTAACAGAATGCATATGATTAATGGGCACTCATCCTTTTTTTGGGGTAATCTAGCACATTAATTTTCGTTTTACATAAGATCTTACAATTTGTTTTTTCATATTTTCTACTAGAAGCAACACAAAATTGACGATGATGAGGATGCAACATTAATGGAAGTTCCAATATCTTTTACCGCACTTGATGAAGTAAAAGCCGATGTTTTGGAGGTAAGATTTTGAAAAGTTTCTCCACTTACAATTTGTTTAATTTATTTTCTTTAAAGTGATGTAAAAAAATATTTTGATGGGTTCTTGAACAACATTTTAATGTCAATTGTGTTATGAAATAAAAAGAAATTCTCTAGGTCAAAATTTCAATGCATATTTGAATAATAACATGTACACAAATCTTTGAATATATTTTTCAATATTAAGATGATGTATTAAGATGTAAATACTAAATAATAAGACTTCTTATTATTGTACATCTGATTATAAAAAAATCTCTATAAAATAAATTAATAAATATTTGACTTAGAAAAAATGGCTAAAAGGACACTTTTTTAACTTTTATTAGCCAAAACTCGACTATGGATGAATAAATGGTTCATACAATAAATTTCAAAAGATTAAATTGACTTTTTCTAGGAAAAAAAAAGTGTGAATGAAAATGATAACGATCGAAAACCTTTGTTTTTCCTGTTGATCAGTGTGTTTGTACAAACAAAATAAGAAAACTTTGATTTTTCTGTTCAACTCACCCGATAAATATCAAAAAATATTTTAACAAAAATATTCAGGCGAGTCATAGGACCTTCCGACAGTATGAGTGTGTTACAACAAATCAAATCATAATATAGGTGTCATTTAAGCCATTTTCCATAAAATTTAATGAAAACATACTACATCAGTAAAATATTTCAAAAAAATAATATCGTGTGTGATGGATATGGGTGGTCATTATGAATGTCAATTGAGGATTGTATGTTGACTAATAATGGTGTATTGATAGTAGACATATTTGTAATGGTTGTATTAAAAGTTAATGAAATTAGTTCGGTGGTGGTTGATAGTTTTATGATTTGCTAATAGATGTCAATAATAATATTGTAAGTAGTAGCTACTGTTAGTGTTGATTGATTGTAGTGATTGATAGTGGTGATGGTTGAGGATAGTTGTTGTGAGTTGTTGATGGCAGTGTTTTATAATAGTGGGCAATGATAATGGTAATAGATGGAGTTAGGCGATATCAATGAATGTATGAAATTTGTCAAATTCATGCTAAGAAATGATAAGTCTTTTGAGAAAACTTTCTTCCATATGAGATTTATCACCTCCCCTTACCATAGTTTAAAAACTAATGCTTTGACTCATCAATATATAAAACAACCTATGATATGACCAAACTATGTCAAATGATCTTCTCTTATTTCATCCCTATAAAAAATGTATATAATTTTTTTTGACTAAAATTGATAATTATGTTAATAATATTTGCATAGAGTCATTTCATGTACTAGTGTAATGAAGAACATAAAAGTCTAGGGGTACTTTGGGGTTTTCCGGTTTTAATTAATATTAAGTGGTGTAATTTTAATCTATTTTATACCACCTATAAATGGACTTTAGACCCGTAAACTAAATCATCCAACTCATTATTTCTAAATTCTCAAAACACTTCATCCTGTACAAAAATTCTATCTAGAACTTCAAGGAAGAAGAAGAAGGAAGTTGGAGCTAGGGTTCAAAGAGCAAGGTCTTCTACTCAAATTCATAGGGATTGTATGGTAGTCCTTCATCCATGGATATCCTTCATCCAGGGAGTCCCTTCAAAACCGAATTTCAAAACTTAGGATTTGATTACAAACTCATGGATTCCTTTCAAAATAGTTTTTAATGATTGAATTATGTTATATTATATTATGTATAAATTGATGATTTATTAAGGTTTTATGTCAAATTCCCTTAGAATCCATGAATTCCCCATATTTTTCAAATTATGATATTGAGATGTGGGTTTCTTGATGAAAGAAAAGTATTATGAGATTATGCAGTGAAATGAGTACTTGAATTATGATTATATCCATGTCTAATGTAGTGAATTCTAGATGTGTTGATTGAATATGATCTTTGATCCTTGAAGGGAAAAATATTAGAATGATGCATGATTATGAGATTTATGTATATTCTTTAAGACCACTTTGAGAGTAAAGTGATTATGATTATGATCTTGTTGTGTGTTGTTGAAAGGTTAATCTCATTTACTCAACTATGTATGAATATGACATGATGTGAAAGGTTTCCTAACATAATGAAGACTCTAAGGTTGAAAAGCTTTTCACACCTATAGAATCTATATGTAGACATGGACGGTGAAAGGTTATTCTCACGCATGATCTATGAGCTATCCTAATGAACTAAGTTGGGTTGATTGTCAAAGACATCCCTCCATGAAACAAGTTATGTCTTAATAAGTACTCTTTGGGATTAATCCGTAGCACCAAGTGGATATTGAATATGAGATAGAAGCTCTTCCGTCAGAAAGGTCGGGTTTCTAGTAACAATCTCCTTATCCCATAAAATACGTGCCCCTGTAGGATATTTAGCCAATGGATCAACCTAAGCTAACAAACTATGGTTCTACCTTAGGCAAGTAGGACAACCCTTTTTAGTGTAGGTAACATCAGATTGCATGATATGCTTATATGGTCTATGTCGGTTTATTCCCACATAAAGAGAATATGAATGAGAATATGAATGATGGCCTAAGGAGGTTTAATTAGCATGGGTGAGATTTATATGGTCTTATTCATGCATTGCACAAGTATGCTCTAAATATTATTTATGGAGCGTTGCTTTTATGTTATGATGACCTATGTATTAATTATATTTAAGACTTATGTTTCACCACTATTTTTATGATGATTATGACTATGTTGATTATGTTTATGACTTATGCTCTCTAAACTCTCAAATCATGTTTAAACTATATAATAGCATATTTTCAAATGAAATGTCACTTTTAGCATGTTTTAAATATTTTTATGCATGGCTGTCATACTTAGTGCATTTTTGTACTAACGCCTACTTTTTCCTACATTTTCCCAAGTGTAGGGTTCGGTTCTCAAGGTGGTCCTTGAGGAGTCCAACTTTTAGACTCATTTGGGGCTTTATTTACATTGATTTATTGTCCTCAAATGCTTGTTTTGTGCCAATAACTGATGTAAATCCCTTGATTTCCAAATATATGGATTGAGGAACCAAGCAAAGACACTAATTTGTAAAAAGGAACAAAGCGAGCTAAAAGAAGTAAGAAAAGAGAGCCTGGTGATCGCCATGTCCATTTGGCGAGTCGTCGAGTGGTCATTTGGCCGCCTAAAGTTCCAGTCTGCCAAGCCTTGAAGGATAGAACCAAGTTGAAGAGAAAAAGGAGAAGTCAGTGGATCACCGACTGGTTCTACGATGTAGTGTTGGATTGCCTAAAGTTACAAACCTTGAGGATGCAGAAGGCCAAGGAAGAAAGGCGATGGAATTGACCAAAGGGCGGATCGCCGAGTGAATCAATGAGCCTGACTTACTTTGTCGAGTCACTCGTCGCAGCATATTTTTGTCGACTATAAATACATTTTTAAACATTTAGTTTAGCATGAGATTATTACTGATTTTTTAGTCCTAAGTTTTTTATATTGAAATTTCAGTATTGAGACAAGTTTTCTCTTGTTTTTCCTAAGCTTTGAAGAATTGAAATTTTTCACTATTGAGAAATTGGAAGTAGTCTTTGAGATTTTTTGATTTGGGGAATTGTAATGACGAAATTAATCTTACCTAGTTGATGAAAACTCAGCTTGGTAACGATTTTTATCTTTTTATGATGTATAGCTAAAATCCCAATACTTGGGGTGTGATTATGGGCTGATTTAACTTATGGGTATTGGTAGTTGTTAGTTTATATGTTGTTTAGAAATTATTTCAATCATTAATTGTGGTTTAATTTAGGAATTGTATTTGCAAATGCAGTCCTACCTTTGTATTTTGGGCTTACTCGAGAGAGAGGTTTAAAAATAAAGAATATTGATTGATGGTCTATGGGTATTGGGTTGTCATGGATTCAGCTCGAGAGAGTGAATCCTAAACTCTTTTCCACACATTCAACTCAAGAGAATGAATGGACTAACGCGTAAGTTGTTCTTATATTGTATACTTGTCGATGTTTGAGAGAAATCAACTTGATTCGGGGTATATTATTCGAGAGAATGTTTACCCCCTCTATAGTCTAGATTACTCACTAATATCTATCTATTTTCTAGTAGTTGCAATTACCCATTAGTCCATATCAGCCTATAATCGAATGACATCCCAATAACCCGTCTCATCATTGTTATTTCATATTTTTTGCTGGTGTTGTAGTTGATAATTAAAGACAAAAACCTTTTTATTTGACATTAGTGTCACCCCCTGATTTGAATCATGTTTTTATTCGATAATGTCTATTCCTATGACTGATTTGACCATGTTCACACTTTCCTATTGAATCTTAAACACGTACCGCTCCCTGTGGGATTCAACTCGAACTCATTTAGCTGGGTTATATACTGATTAACGATCATTGACTCTTAGAATTGGATGAAGTGTCTTTGATAGCATTATTCAATCAAAATGGCACTGCTACCGAGGAATGGTGTTGGTTAAGATTCTTTTGGTTAAGTTGAATTGTGTTCTTTTTAGTCATTGTTGAATCTACTTACTTTTAGTTTTGGTTTGTGTGTTGTTGTTTGTAACAGAGAAAATGAGTGTCAATGGAAGCAATGGTAGCCAAGTGGGTCACCAAGATGACATCAGTAACCTTAATGATGTCAATGAGCCTAATGTTAATGACCCTCATCTAATGGGTGGGATTGGTGCCATTCGCTTGCCTCCGGCTGAAGGGAACGATGTGTTCCATATTACAAGTACCATGTTGAAGCTCATGCAATTGAAAGGGTTGTTTGGTGGGCTACCTCATGAGGATACCGATGAGCATATTAGAAACTTTGTTGATGTTTACGGGCCGTTCTCCTTAAAGAACATATCCCAAGAGTCGGTCCGGTTGAAGTTGTTCCCATTTTGCTTAATGGGAGAAGCATGTAAGGGGCTGGCTGAATTACCATGATACTTAATCACTTCATGGGCAAATCTTGTCATCGCATTTCAAGTGTGATTTTTCTCTCCTTTGAAGATGATGACAATTCGGGACAACATCCAAAGCTTCAAGCGTTTGGAGGGTGAGCCAATTTATAAGATTTGGCTACGATTCAAGAAGTTGGTGCTACAATGCCCAACTCATGGTTTGCCCGACAACGTTTTGCTGCAATATTTTCACCGAAGCCTTGATTTGGTGAACAAGGGCGTAGCTGACTAACTTTCGCTGGGTGGTTTGATGCAACAACCTTACATTATAGCTACCCAGCTTTTGAATGGTATGACCATAATTAATCGGTCTTAGTACACCCGCGAAGATCAGGTCACCCCTCTCACTTTTAAATTGACTAAGGATCAGCTTGAGAATGACCAAGAGAGGGACAAAAACATGGCTAGGATCATGACCCAACTTGACATTTTGTCCAAAATGTAATGGAAGTTGTTGCTAGAAGTGTCAATGTTGTGGGTGTTGGGAGTGTAAATCCCGATGAGGCCAAGTTTGAAGTGTTGTACAACGAAAATGTGAACTTCCTAGCCAACCAAGGAGGTAGTTATCGTTCAAACGACCCGAGGTAGGGTGGTAACCAAGGTTGGAACATTGATGAAGCCTGGAAAGATCGTGATAGAGAGTTGAGGGATCGTAAGCCCACTTGGAAGGAAAGGGATGGGTAGAAGGACATGTACATTCCTCCCCACGAGCGTCAAAAGCCAAAGGATTCTGAGGGTGGCCGGTTTGGGGATATGATGTCTCGTATTCTCAACAAGGTTGACGGGTCTGATAAAATTTTGAAAGAAATGAAAGAAGATGTGTCAACCCTTAGCCAGATGGTTGCTTCACTCCGTCTTTATCAAATAGTTGGAGACCCAGATGGGTCAGATTTTGTCTCATTTAAACCCAAGACAACAAGGGGGGTTTCCTAGTGACACTATGGCCAACCCCAAGAATAATGATTGAGCGAGGACTTGCGACGTGCCACGACGTTATCGAAGGCGCTTCTTGGGAGGTAACCCATGTTTTATTTACTTTCTTTTTGTTTTTGAAATAAACGTGTGTTAATTTTATATGTTATAGTGTGGAATGTGTTTCAAATAGTGCAGTTGGGCGAGCAAAATATCCAGTCGGTGACTCGCAAAAGAGATCGGCGAGCCCGACCTGGACAGCCGTTGGACGCAAGTAATTTTGAAATTGGAGTCTGTAAAACTCGGTGAGACTTGGAGTAAATCGGCGTGTCACCGAACGGGTCGGCGATCACAACTTTGTCCGCCGTTTGGACCCTCACATTAAATGGAGGTCTTGTAAAACTCGGCGAGGTAAGTGCCCTCTCGGTGTGTCACAGAGTGGGTTGGCTAGCAAAACTAATGTTGCCGAATGGGCGAGAACTGGACTGTTTTAAAAGACAAAGGCTTAAACTTTCAAACTCTTTCACATTCCCTCACTTTTTAACTTTCCAAAATCACACCCGCACTATATTTTTCTATATTTCTGCATTATTACCGCTTGTTAGTCATCGATTGTTTATTCGGAGTTTGATATCTTTGCCGTCTAGCATTTCAACTTATTTATTCAGCATTTAAGGTTGGTCTTTCATAACCCCAAACTCGTATTTAGCGATTTTACTCATTGGCATTTGTTTTTATATTTGTGATGTGTGATGGGCATCTTTTAACAGTAAATGTTTGCCTGTTTGCCTGTTTTGAATTCGTAGACTTGCCTATACTGTCTAATTGTTGATTTCCCCAAAATTTCGTGCTTAAAATTGATCAAAATCATGTTGGGTTGTGTTTTGTTGTTGTTGGGTCCACTCAAGTGAAGTCTAAGTAACCCACATTTGTGCCAAATGATGTGTGTTGCCCTATGATGGAGCGGTTGACATCATTCTTAAGGGCTAAAGTCGTTAAATGGCCATTTTTCGCCAAACCAGGAGAAGTCTGAGTACCCCGAAGGCATGGGTCTTATGGGTCTGAGTCTAATTGAGTTAGTGTATGTTTTGATTTTCTTTTCGGGGGATGCAGTGTTGAATTTGGAAGTCGGGGTTGAAAATAGGCACATTGGGAAGTTTGGCGAGCTGGGTCGAGCTCGTCGAACTACTTGAAAGTTTGCCAAAATCCCTTAGATCACCTTTATTTTCATGCTTCTTTTTATTTTCGATTCTGTAACTTTTGGCGAGAAATTTGAGCTCGCCAAGTGCACTAAGTGACTCGCTAAAAGTCCTCTTTGATCGCCCTTTCTATGCCCCTAACCCTTAAAATACACTATAACTTTCTGCGGGCTAGTCCTTCCTCGCCGAATGCTATCGGATATTTGCTGAAAGTCCCCTCCCATCGCCGACATGCCATGTTTTCTGGAAAATTTTGAGCCAATCCTTTTGGTGAGCCCAATCTGGTTCGCCAAAGTGATTCGGCGATTCTGTCTGCAACTGTTTTTTTGCAATATTTCTGTAAAGGAAGCTAACTCTTTTTGATGTTTTTGCAAATATGGCTAGATCAAAAGTGGCCGGTAGAGACATGTCGGCCCACAATAGTGGTAAGGGAATAACAATTAACGAGGATGCAGCTACTTCCAGGGGTAAGGTTACCGTACTTCCCACCACATGTGGGAAGGGAAAAGGGAAGGGCAAGGCTCCTGCTACTACATCACCAGAGGCCAGCTTGGATAGTGACGGGATCTATGCCACTTACCTCACAATTCCTGAGAGTGAGGGTGAGTACCAGGATCCTCGGGCTACCACTTCTGAGCCATAGGATGATGAGTTACTGTCAGCCTAGAGGGTTGAGCACCGTTTCAAGAGGCTGAATGATTCATCTAGGATCAGGGCTACCCAGACAGCCACTACTCTACTTGCTCCAACACAGGTTGTTATTCCAGCAACAGTTGCACAGGGTCCTCCTCCCTGTACTGATGACTGAGGGACTGAGGACCATTATAGAAGAAAATAGGCTATCTGCTGATGGACTCATAGACAGATACCCATAGATCATGAGCTGCTTGAAGTCCCACAGGTTCCAGTTGTTCACTCAACCCCGAGGCTCTTATGTTTCAAATAGGGTCCGGGATATCTACACCGCTTATGGAGCAATAATGCTACAAAGGAATAAGCAAGCTGCCAAGTTCAAGCCGGTAGACTATGTGGTCGTCAGGGGTAAAAAGGTAAAGTGTGATAGTGATGCTATTAATGCAGTCATGGAGTGTTGAACAGAGATTGAGGACGACTGTTAGTATATGATCAGGACAAAGACATTGGAGAATATGAAGAAATGGTTGGCTCATCTAATATCTGATGGTGCTCCTACGTGGATCGAGGTTGGAGCGCCAATTGAAAAGAAGGACCTCAAAATTGCAACAAGGTTTTGGTTTGGCTTCATCAGCAGTACAATCATTCCATCCCAAAACGAGTTGATTCTCCGTCACGCCACAGCAACATATTTTGGTGGCAATATTGATGGGACGAAACTAAATTTGGGGTTATCAATGTACAGGAGATGGTCATGAGGGCCAAGCAACACCAAACTTTTCTCTCCTTTTTGGTTTTGATCAACGAGTTGTGCAGACGAGCTCGGGTGCCTCGAGATGAGAAGAAGGATATGGAAGTGATTCCCACATCTTATACCGACATCCGTACGATTGAGGTGCAGTACTTAAAGGATGAGGCCGAGAAGAAGAAGGCAGCTTCATTGGATACATCCCTGTTGTAGACTCTGCTGCACTGTCTGCAGAGGCACCTTTGCCTACTCCATCCATGGTCCTTCTGGTATATCTAGTACTGATCCTTCCATGGCACCTAGTACCTCTGCTTCTCCCTTGCCTCTCAGGTCTGGTACTGTTGTTGCTGATGTCTCCCGACCCCCGCTCACTCAGGCTGCTTTACTACGGATGGGGCAGCTAGCCCATTCTGCTAATAGGCGTGCTTCCAGACTTGAGGCCACTATTCCTGGCATGATAGAGAGAGCCCTTGCCGATGCTCTGCTCCTCAAAGTTCTACTATTGATGCCCTTGCGGCAAGGATAACGGTGTGCGAGCGTGGCCAAGGAGCAATTGAGGAGGTGACAGCTCTAAAGGCCACCATTGTTGAGCTGAGGAGAGATGTGGACCAGCTGAAGTCCATCGGCATCTCGATGATTTTTGGGATAGTGGAGATCCCTGATATGCCAGTTCATCCAGATGTGCCTCCGGCTACTATCGAAGATGAGGTCCACACTGACGAGAAGTAGGTCCGGCTACTTATGTTATTTTTATTACATTTGAAGATAAATTGCTTTTTGTTTGTGGTGGGGTGAGGTATTTCCATACCTACTTCTGTTATTAGTACTTTTATTTATAGTTTGGGTTTTATGTTGAATATTTTTTTGGCACTGTTTCATGGATGTTTGAGCTGGTGGTTCCTTATTTTAATTGCAAATGGTTTTTTGACCCTTCTGAAAATTTTTGCCACCTCTTGATTGTGTTTACATGTGGTTCTTCTTGTTCAAATTTGAGTATCGGTTAAGATCAATACGGATGACTTGAATAGTGCTCTTAATCGAACAAAAATGAATGTGCGGCAACGATGAGGCCAAATGAAGTTACATAGACAATATGTGAACTTTTTGCATCTTGTTGTGAGTAGCGGATTATTGAATGAGTCTCTTGTAATGAACATTGCACAGTAGCAAAAGTGTGGAGTCTTGTTCGATATTAGTGTCGATGCCTTGTGTGATGAGCTGACCGTGAACCATGTGAGATGACACCTAGAATTTGCCCTATTGGTCAGGTTGACTAAGTGATCTAAACTCTTGAAATGATCATAAGCAACAATTTTGATGAGTATAACAATTTGACATTATACATCTTTTGTGGCCAACCTTGTGAGTGTGTGAACCTTGCTTGAACCCCCTTTAAGCCTTATCCTTTACTGGAAAGAAACTTGAGCAAATGAGACCTCTCTTTATCCATTCACCCATAATCCTCATGAAGTGTGGTTTGTTTGAATAGCCAACTTAGGCCAAAAGCCTAAGTTGGGGGTTTGGTGAAAAGAGAAGGAAAATCAAGAAGTGCAAAGAAGTCCCCCTTGACCCATGGCTTTGAGAAAGATGGAACCCCTCCACACAAAAAAAGGAGAAAAAGAGAAGAAGAAAGACAAAGAAAAAGAATGAAAAAGTTGTGGAATAAAGTTATGAAAGTGCAAACGAAATGGGATGCTCGGTAATCAATGAGAATTGAATAATTGGGTGAACTTTTGAGTATGGATGAAAATGTTGATGAAAAGAAAAGAAAGTGTGCTCATACCACAATTCATGAGGATAGTAGCCACTGAGCCTAAATGATCATACCTTTGCACTAATCCCCGTTACAAGCCTTGAAAAGAATTTTTTGATCTTGAGTGAGCTGAAACAAATATTGGCTGGAAAATAAGGGTGAGCCTATGGGTCAAGTCATGCATATGTTCATCTTTTTTAGTGTGAGAGTTGTTTTTGATTCTGGGGGTATAAAGTGTTGAACAATTGTGTTTGAATATGAAATCATTCTTTGTGTGAGGGCCTTTGAGTACCTTTGTTGAGCCTGAACTTGCATTTGAAGCAAGTATTGTGAACTTGCATTTGAAGCAAGTATTGTGAACTTGAGAATCTTTGGTAATGGTGAGTCACAATTTGAACCATTGAGTGCACAATTGATCCTTGCAAAAGTAAGTTGAGTCTTTTTCTGTGCATTCATGGTTGAGTCTTGTATAGAGTTGTTTGAGATATCCTTTTTGAACTGTTGAACTTGAGTTTTACTTGAGGACAAGCAAAATTTTAAGTTGGGGGTGTTGATGAGTCTGAGATTCAGACTCATTTGGGGATTTATTTACAATGATTTGGTGTCCTCAAATGCTTATTTAGTGCTAATAACTTATGTAAAACCCTTGATTTCCATGTATATGGATTGAGGGACCAAGGAAAGACACTAATTTGCAAAAAGGAACAAAGAGAGCTAAAATACGGAAAAAAAGAGAGCCTGGTGATCGCCAAGTCCATTTGGCGAGTCGCCGAGTGGCCATTTGACCGCCTAAAGTTCCAGTGTGCCAAGCGCTGAAGGAAAGAACCAAGTTGGCGAGAGAAAGGAGAAGTCGGCGGATCGACGAGTGGTTCCGCGATGCAGTGATGGATCACCTTAAGTTACAGACCTTGAGGATGCTGAAGGCCAAGGCAGAAAGGCGATGTCAATGACTAAAGGGCGGATCGCCGAGTGACTCGGTGAGATCGACTTACTTTGCCGAGTGACCCTTCGCAGCATATTTTTTGGCGACTATAAATACATTTTTAAATATTTAGTTTAGCATGAGATTATTACTGAATTTTTAGTCCTATGTTTTTATATTGAACTCTAAGTATTGAGACAAATTTTCTCTAGTTTTTCCTAAGCTTTGAAGAATTGAAGTTTTTCACTTTTGAGAAATTGGAAGTGGGTCTTTGAGATTGTTCGATTTGGAGCATTGTAAGAACGAAATTAGTCTTACTCAATTGATGGAAACTCAGTTTGGTATTGATTTTTATCTTTTTATAATGTCAAGCTCAAACCCCAATTCTTGGGGTGTGATTAGATGATTATGGGCTGATTTAGCTTATGGATATTGCTAATTGTTAGTTTAAATGTTGTTAAGAAGTGATTTCAATCATTAATTGTGGTTTAATTTAAGAAATGTAGTTGCAGATGCAGTTCTACCCTTGTGTTTTGGGCTTTCTCGAGAAAGTGATTTTAAAACTAACATTATTGATTGATGGTCTGGGGGTATTGGGTTGTCATGGATTCAGCTTGAGAGAGTAAATCCTAAACCCTTTTCTACATATTCGGCTGGAGAGAGTGAATGGACTAAGGCGTAGGCTGTTCTTATATTGTATTCTTGTTAATGTTCGAGTGAAATTGACTTGATTTGGGGTAAATTTTTTGAGAGAAAGTTTACCCCCTCTTTAGTCTAGCTTACTCACTAATATCTAGCTATTTTCTAATAGTTGCAATTACCCATTTGTCCATATCAGCGTATAATCAAATCACATCCCAAGAACCCGTCTCATTATTATTATTTTGTATTGTTTGTTGCTGTTGTAGTTGATAATTAAAACCTAAACCCCCTTTATTTGACATTCATGGCACCCCCTGATTTGAATCTTGTTTTTATTCGATAATGTCTATTCCTATGATTGATTTCACCATGTTCACACTTTCCTATTGAATCATAAACACGTACCGCTCCCTGTGGGATTCGACCCCAACTCATTTAGTTGGGTTATATACTGATTAACAATTGTTGTTGATTAGAATTGGATGAAGTGTCTTTGATAGCGTTATTCAATCAGTCCTCATTGGGGCTAAAGCTTGGATTCCCTCATTTCTCCTAGCTTGTTAGTGAGTCCTTTTGATTCGACGACGGATGTTTTCACATAGTGGTTCATTTCTTGTAATTCTTTTTCGGACTAAGTTGTATGGGTTGTGTCCCTTTCTCGTTTCGAACTTAGTCATAGATGGCTATGTTGAGACCTAGAGTTTAGACTTCTGCTTTTGTTTTACTTAAAATTTCGAACTTGAAAAGCATTTTCACTCTTATTATTCTATTGTTTATGTTATAATATTCTAAGTGGCTTGTATGGAGTCTTTCGGGGATCTATATGTCATGTTACATCTCGAGGGTACCCCTGGGTCGTGACAAAATTTATACTTAGAGCACGAGGTTTATAATTAATTTTAGGATTATGTCTCATAAGCCACGTCTAGTAGTGTCTTGTTCATGAGTGTGAAGCGCACCACATTCATGAATGAGAAGCTATAAGATGATTAGGAAACTTCACTGCTTTCATTACTCTTAAGTCGTGTATAGAGT
Source organism: Solanum lignicaule (assembly GCA_029582545.1). Classification (NCBI taxonomy): domain Eukaryota; kingdom Viridiplantae; phylum Streptophyta; class Magnoliopsida; order Solanales; family Solanaceae; genus Solanum; species Solanum lignicaule. The sequence goes on along the minus strand of JAJOOF010002252.1, from coordinate 45,733 downwards.
TTAACTCTATAAGATCTCTCTCCTAATCCTTACTCGGTGATCTACAGGACATGACTACTCAAGAAGCTTTCACTGGTTGAATTGAGGGACACAATGTTGATCAAGGAGCTCCTACTCAAGCTCCTCATAATCCGATTGATTAAGTAACTATTCAGAAAATTAGGTTTGGTTTTCAATTGTTCACTCAATCCGAGATAGAAACTCCAAAATTTTATGGGTCAAACATGGAGGAAGATCCTCAAGAGTTAATAAATGAGGTCTCTAAGGTGTTGGACTTTGTTAGAGTGACTTCGAAAAAAAGGCAGAATTGGCCGCTTAACAATTGAAAGATGTTGCTCAGATGTGGTATAACTAATAGAAAGAGGCAAGGCCGGTAGAAGCGGGTCCCATGGAGTGGGAAAGGTTTAAGAATACTTTTCCTAATAGCTTTTTCCCTTTGGAGATGAGAGAGGCTAAGATACTTGAGTTTATTAACCTTCGGCAAGGTGGGATGAGTGTTGAAGAGTATGCTTGGATGTTTAATAGGTTATCAATGTATGCTCCATCTATAGTGGCCAACCCTAAGTTGAAAATGAGTAAGTTTGTGTCGGGTGTGTTCGACATTGTAGCGAAAGAATGCTTTACGGCGATGCTTGAGAATGATATGAATATTGATTGTCTTGTGATTTATGCTTAAGGGATTGAAAAAGAGAATCTTGAAGAGAGGTATAGAGAAACAAAGAGGTATAGGCTTGATGATGATTCCTCTCAAGAAATGTCGGATGGACAAAGTTGTCTAAAGTATAGACAAAGGTTGTACGGACAAAGTTCTTCTAAGGTTCCCCAAAAGTTTAACCAAAAGAGGGTGTTTAACCCTAAGTCTCAAGGGATGGGTGGTAGATCCTTATTTCTTACTTGTACTAGGTGTGGAAAAAGGCATGAGGGTAAGTGTCTAGCCGGCATAGAGGGCTGCTATGGTTGTGGTGGAAGTGGTCAGAAAATGAGAGATTGCCAAATACTTCAGTCTAGAGGAAGAGAGGGCAAGCAAGTTTCTCCGAGTGATTCGGGTACTAGTGCTCCAAAGCAAGGTAGATTATATGCTCCCTAGACTAGAGGTAGACAAGAGTATCCTCCTAATATGGCTACCGGTATATGGATTGTTTTCCTAATAGATGTTTATGTTTTATTAGATCCCGGTACTTCTTTGTCTTCTGTGATGCCATATGTGGCAATGAGATTTGATATGATCCCCGATGTGTTGTTAGAACCTTTTTTCAGTCTCTACTCTTGTGAGTGATTCTATTGTGGCTAAGAGGATTTATAGAAAGTGCCCCATTTCCCTATCCCGTAGAGTTATCCTTGTTGATTTAATAAGGCTTGACATGTTAGATCTGAATCTTATCCTGGGTATGGATTGGCTGCACTTTTGTTGTGTTAAATTGTAGAACTTGTGTGGTCATGTCTCATTATCCAATTGAGCCTATCCTAGAATGGAAGAGAGAAGTTCTATGTCTAGAGGTTCATTGTTCCTTATATAAAGGTTAGAAGAAAGATGACTAAAGGTTGCTTGTACTACCTAGTTGAGATGTTGAGGGTAGATTGTGTTTAGCCAACTTCAAAAGGGTTAGTTATTTCTTTAAGATCTATCATAGGTCGTGTTATCACCAATTAAGGGTGAGAGGTGAAGATATTCCAAAGACGGCCTTCCGAACTCGATATGGTCACTATGAGTTTCTAGTAATGTCCTTTGGTTTGACTAACGATCCGGCGGCGTTCATGAACTTAATGAATAGAGTGTTCCGACAATATCTAGACATGTTTGTCATAGTGTTTATCGATGAAATTTTGATCTATTCAAGAAGTGAGAATGAGCACGTTGACCATTTGAGAATTGTGTTGCAAGTTCTTAAGGACCATCAACTTTTTGCTAAGTTTAGCAACTGTGAATTTTTGTTCTGATCCATGGCTTTCCTCGGTCATATTGTGCCAAGTAAGGTTATTGAGGTAGATCCTAAGAAGATGGATGTGGTAAGAGTTGGCCTAGACATCTAATTCCTTCGGACATTAGAAGCTTCTTGGATTTGGATGGTTATTATAGAAGGTTTGTTGAAGGATTTTTTTCCATTGCTTCTCCTTTCATGGCTTTGACTCAAAAGAATGCTAAGTTTGTCTGGTCGGAAACTTGTGAGAAAAGTTTCTCAAAGATTAAAGATAGACTTACTTCTTCTCCGATGTTGACCTTACCGAAAGGTACATATGGTTTTGTTGTGTATTGTGATACCTCTAGGGTTGGGTTGGGATGTGTGCTCATGTAAAATGGTAAGGTGATTACCTATGCTTCAAGGCAGCTTAAAGTCCATGAGAAGAACTATCCTACCCATGACCTTGAAATTTAGGGCGGTGGTTTTTGCCTTAATGATATGGAGGCATTATCTTCATAGTTCATGTTGTTGTGTTTACCGATCATAAGGGTTTACAATATGTGCTTGTCAAAAGGATTTGAATATTCACCAAAGGAGGTGGTTTGAACTATTGAAGAATTATGATATGAGTGTTCTATATCACCCCGGCAAGGCCAATGTGGCAGCAGGTTGTCTTAGTAGGTTTTCTATGGATAGTATGTCATATAAGTGGAGAAACGAAAGAAGTAGTTCGAGATGCTCATAGGTTGGCCGGTAAAGTGTGCAATTAAGTGGACTCCACCATGTGTGGTGTTATGGTTAGAACGGGTCCAAATTGTCTTTGCTGACATTTGAAAGCTAAGCAAGGGCTTGATCCATTGCTAGTTGACTTGAAATGGAGCGCTGCTTAAGGAATTAGATAAGGCTTTATGCCAAGGGGCAGATGGTGTGCTTGGATAGCAATGTTTTTTAGCGTCCCTAATGGTCATTAGTTGATCCACTTGGAAATCTCACCTATGAAAGGTGTTATGAGAGTTGGCAAGATGGGAAAACTTAGTCCCCAATATGTAGGCCAATACCAAATTTGAAGGCCTATTGATAAAATAGTCTATGAGTTATATTTGCCAGGTGAGTTAGCTTTGGTGCATTCGGTGTTTCATGTTTCCATGCTCAAAAAGTGTGTGGAGATCTGGAATCCATTATTCCCTTAGAAGGGTTGGGGGTTGATGAAACTCTTTCATATGAGGAAGTTCCGGTAGAGATTCTCTACTGGCAAGTTAAGAGGTTGAGAAACAAGGAAATAGCTTCCGTGAATGTTTTGTGGATGAAGCATTTAGCTGAGGGTGCTACTTGGGAGGCCAAGGCCAAAATGAAGTCTCGTTATCCTCATATTTCTTCCTTCTACTCCTACCCTAGTTAGAGGTAAGTAGTTCCTCTTGAGTTTCCTTGTTATGGGAGTCAGGTGTGTTATATGAGTTTTTCCATGATTTCCCTATGATATGCATGTTGTTGAGAAAGTTATGTTCTAGTAAGAAAATAAGTTTTTTATGATTGATTTTCCTCATGTTGTTGTGCATTGAGTAAGAGTTTCCTATGTTCTTCATGAGATAAATTGTTGAACATGCTTTAGTTGTTTTTTTGAAAATATGTTGCATAAGGGCTCCACGAAATTGTATTGGGCGTGCTTTTAGTTTGAGAAGGTAGTTCCTCCTATGAATATGTGAAATGTTGAGTTTTCATGCATAAAAGGTTTTTAGATGTAGTTCCTACTTCCTTGTGATGCATTGATTATGTTTGAAATGGAGTTGAAGTTTCGTCCTTTGAATTTGTGCATTATTTAGATGATTGCATGATGATGGGTTGCTAGTTTTGAGTCTTTAATTCCATAAGGTGTCTAGATCATCATTCTAGGACGAATGTTCCCAATGAGGAGATATTGTAACACCCCGAAAACTAGTAGGCTAAACTAGAGCTTGACGTGAGGGTTAGAATCATGAATATAACTCCCTGTAATTAGTAGGCTAAACTAGATCCTTCGGCTTTCTGCGCTCATGATGAGGAATGTACCTGTCTTTATTTTGTACTTTACTTCAAATTCCTGAACCTTTTTGGCCAAGAGATCCAGCTGAGCCAACAGAGTGGCCGAATCCCAGTCCTTCTATGTTTCCTTGTTGGTCTTAGTCATGTGATCAAGGATATGGGCAACTATTGCATAGGGTTGTCGTATCAGACCTCCCGGAGAAAGTTGGTTAGCCACTCCTCTATTCTAAGGACCAAGACCTCTATAGAAGCAGTCCAGTAGCATTTGTGATTGCATGAGTTAGGCCCTGCAACAATAGTGCCTTAAATCTGAGCCACAACTCATGGATTGTCTCACCCTCCAATTGTTTGAAATTTAGGATGTTATCCGTAAGAATCATCACTTTTAAAGGAGGGTGGCCCACTTGGCTATCATTGCTTCCATTGAAACTCATTTTCCCTATTTTAAAGAACAACACTAAAACCAAAACTGAACGTGAGTAGATTCAACTATGACTAACAAGAACAAAATTCAACTTCGCCAAAAGAATCTCAAACAACACCCCTCCCCGGAAGCAGTGCCATTTTGATTAAAGTTATCAAAGACACATCATCCAATTCTAAGCGTCAACGGTCGTTAATCAGTATATAACTCAACCAAATCTGTTGGGGTCGAATCCCACAGGGAGCTCTACGTGTTTCAGATTCAGTTGTGAAGTATGAACATGGTCAAATCAGTCATAGGAAGAAAAATTATCGAATAAAAAATCATTCAAATCAGGAGTGACATAAATTTCAAATGGAGTTTTGATTTTAATTTTGAACTACAAACAACGGCAAATAATACAAGTTCTTGGGATGTGATTCTATTATCGGCTAATATAGACAAATGGGTAATTGCAACTATTAGAATATAGCTAGATATTAGTGGGTAAGCTAGGCTATAGATGAGGTTAACTTTCTCTAGATCAATATACCCCGAATCAAGTTGATTTCTCTCGAACATCAACGAGCATTCAAAATAAGAACAGCCCACACCTTAGTCCATTGACTCTCTCGAGCTGAATGTGTGGGATTGGATTTAGGATTCACTCTCTCAAGCTGAATCCAGGACAACACAATACCCACAGACCATCAATCAATAACTTTAGTTTTAAAGCCTCTCTCTCGAGCAAGCCAAAAACACAAAGATAGAATTGCATTTGCAATAAAAATTCTTAAAATTAAACCACAATTAATGATTGAACTCACTTCCAAATAGCTTTTTAACAAACAATTAGCCATACCCATAAACTAAATCAACTCATAATCACACCCCAAGAATTGGGGTTTTTGCTAGACATCATAAAAAGGTAAAAACAGTTACCAAATTGATTATCCATCAACTAGGTAACTGTAGATTCTCCCTTACAATGCTCCAATTTGAAGAATCTCAAATCCCACTTCCAATTTCTCAAAAGTAAAAAACTTCAATTCTTCAAAGCTTAGGTAAAACTAGAGAAAACTGTCTCCAGAGCTCAAAACTCAATAATAGACTAAAAATATATGAGCTAAGATACCAATTGATACTAAACTAAATGTTCAAAAATGTATTTATCGTCGCCAAAAATGTGTTGCGAAGAGTCACTTGGCAAAGTAAGTTGGGCTCGCCGAACCACTCGACTAGCCGCTGTTTGGTCATTTCCATCGCCCTTCTGCCTTGGCATTCACCATCCTGAAGGTCTGTAACTTTGGGCGATCCGAAACTGCATCGTGGGACTACTTGGCGATCCGCCGACTGCTCCTTTGTCTAGCCAACTTGGTTCTTTCCATCAGGGCTTGGCACACTGGAACTTTAGGCGGTCAAGTAGCCATTCGGCGACTCGCCAAGTGGACTTGGTTATCACCATTAGTGTCCTTACTTTGTTCCTCAATCCATATACCTGGAAATCAAGGGTTTTATATCAGTTATTGGTACAAAATAAATATTTGAGGACACTAAATCTATACAAATAAAGCCCTAAATGAGTCCAAATCTTGGACTCAACAGGGTACACCCTAGATGCAACATGGTGTATAGGACCCCGAGAGGCTCCATACGAGCAACTTAGCATTCATAACAGAAGAAATAGAATAAAGGAAATAAAGACAACTTTTCAAGTACATTTATTTATAAAAGCAAAGTGGAAATTTGAATACATTGTCTCAATAACCATCTAATACAATAGAATGAAATTGGGCATAGCCCATACATCATATCCAAAAATGAAAATAAGAAAGAAAACTGAACAATGAAAATCCATCCTTGAAGCATGAGGACTCACTAATGTTCAGAATCTCTTAAATCAATCTCTAGCCACGAAACTGAGAATCTGACTGTCGGACCCTACATTTGGGGAAACAGAGGCAAGAGTATGCGTTAATACAAAACATGTACCAAGTTTAATAGCCATGCATAACAACATTTAATTCATGCAAAAAAGGGACATTTCCATGACATGCAGTGACCAAGCTAAAACATAATATAAAAAGGTTCATAAGACATAAGTCATAAAACATGGTCAGTGCAAGCTAACATCTTTAAAACCTTTGAACACATGTGAGATACTTCTTCAAGTAACCTTACTTCATTATTATTGTTGGAATTTTCCTTAATCGACCTAAATACCATGTGAGCTATAAAATGATTCCTCGCTGTCTCCCACACCGTAAAAGGCTATCCTACTTGACAAGGTAGAACCATGAATCTGAGCTAAAGTTTGTCAACTAGATAATGTCTATCTAGAACATAATTTTATGGGGGCACATAGGTAAGGGATAAGGAGATTTCTACTAGAAACCCAGCCTCAACTCGGGAGAGCTTTTATCTTAATATCCTCTCGAGGCGAAGAAAATATCCCACAGAGTTTTTATTAATCTGAACTTATCTTATGATCCATGGAATGGCACAATTAAGTAACCAATCCAAGCTAAAGTCATATTAGGATAGCTCTTTGGACCATGCGTGAGAAAGCCGTTCACCGTCCATGATCTTTTCATAATAGCTTTTCAGGCCCATAGTCATTCACTTTATGCTAGAGATTCCCCTCATACTAATAAAACTAGTTTTGAAATTATGGCCTAATAATCATTGATTGCATAACAGGCTACCATACTAATCAAGACCTTATTTAGTAAAATAGTTAGAGAAGCATTGAGGGCAAATCTAGATGTCATTCATGTCATGAGGCCAAGCTTCATAGAACATATAGACAATCTCATCTATAAGCTTTCTTGAATCATAAACATACTTTCATGAACATGCATTATTTTAAATAATTCATAAGCTTCATCAGAGTTTCAAAGTCAACGCATCTTCAAATTCATTTACATCTATTTCTTAAAGAGAAGACATGCATATTTTCATAAATTCATCTTTCATAATTCAAGACCCACATTATATCAACATAGCTTAGAAAACATGGGTTATGCATGGGTTCATTGGAAATCAACTTAAAAACATGCAATTAGTTCAATTCATGTATAAAAGTTCATGAATCAATCAAATAAATCAACATTGAAAGGAACCCAATACATGGAAGAAAACCCTAACTCAATTGGAGATTTCTAACTTTGTCAATTCAAGAATTTGGAAACTCCATTGAGGAAAGAGCTCCATGGATAAAAACTATCATACCTTGATACCAAAAGCTTGGAAGCAATTGAGGATGAAGAGGCTTGATCTTGAAACCCTAGCTTTTTTCTTCAACATTTAGAGTGAGAAATATTTGGAAAGGAAGAGCATGATATCTTTTGAGAATTTCAGAAAATTAATTGGGTTTGGGTGATTTGGGGGTTAAAAATCATTATATAGTCTATTATTAGACAAAAAAAATGACATAGTATTGAGTAAAAATAATTGGGAAAAGACCCAATAACCCCTAACTTAAAATCTGTCGAATGCCATCTACTACATGATTGACAGACCGTCGTATGCACTACTGTCCGCCGACTTGGTCCGTCGTTGATGGTCTGCCCGAAAGGACTTTGCTAAAACGAGCATAGTTTTTTACTCTGTTCTTGGATTTTAGAAAACTCTATGGCGTTGGAAAGAGGATTCAATTATCTTTGATTTGATATGTCAAGGGCAACCTAATTCAGTTAGTGCAAAAAGATATTATCGTTTGAAGTTGACCCAAGAGCGCCTTCTTTCCAAATAACTGTCGTTGTCAACGACGGTGGCGAACCAAGGTTTGTGGCTCAACCTACCAACCGTCATATTCGTCCGTCATTGACTTCAGAGACTCAATTACTAGGCTACCAATGACGGACCCCTTCCTACGGACCGTGGTTTAGTGTATAGATTGTAGGTCGTGTTCATCGTTCTCGACTTCTGACTCTGAAAACTTTCTAAGACTTGGAATCACCTACGAACCATATCTACAACTCATGGAATTGATCACATGCTGTCCTGGTGAACCATCACAAAGTATTGAAACTAGACATCTTTTAGAAAAATCCAACTTGTGGACCACACCACCATCACGGACCGTCATCCCACCTAGGACCATCAACACCTTATACACCTCATCAATGAACTCTTAAGGATCTTCCTCAATGTTACAACCATGAAATTCTAGGGGATTCATTCTTTGAAAGTCTCTCACTCTAGTTGCCACCGTAACCACCCTTGGGTTCATAGGAGCTACAACCTCTCCATTTGCTTGAGCCATCGTAGCTTGGGCCAATGCATGAAATGAGGCTCAAAACTCATCGTTAGTCACTTGTTCGGCCAAAGGGTTGACCGATACTTGGGGAACATCTTCTCTCACATTTTCAGGAACATTCCTATTCCTTCTCGAGGGATTCCTTTGTGGAGGCATATTTTGAAAGCATAAATAGGGGTTAGGTAAGAAAGACACCTAGAGTTACACTTTATCGCATAAATTTAGATTAATGAAAGAAGTGGAGTTTCCTAAACATCTTATAGCCTCTTGTTCATAAATATGGCGCGCTTCACACTTATTAAAAAGGCTCTACTCGACGTGGCTTATGAGACATCCTCTAACCTCTGTAAACCTTATGCTCTGATACCTATTTGTCATGGCCAAAGGGTACACCCTAGATGTAACATGGCGTATGAGACACCGAGAGGCCTCATACAAGCCACTTAACATTCATACCATAAGAAATAGAACAAAGAAAAATAAAGACAACATTTCAAGTCCAAAGATTTATAAAAGCAAATCGGAAGTCTGAACATTTTGTCTCAATAGCCATTTAATACAATAGAATGAAATTGGGCCTAGCCCATACTTCATGTACAAAACTGAATATAAGAAAGAAAACTGAATAATGAAAATACGTCCTGGAAGCATGAGGACTCACCAAAGTTCAGAATCTCTCAAATCAACCTCTAGCCACAAAACTGAGAACCCTGATTGTCGGACCCTATATTTGGGGAAATGTAGGAAAGAGTATGTGTTAGTACAAATTATGTCCCAAGTGTGATAGCCATGCATAAAAACATTTAATTCATGCAAAAATGGGACATTTCCATGCCATCCAATGACCAAGTTAAAACATGATATAAAAAGAGTTAGTAGACATAAGTCATAGAACATGGTCAATGCAAGCTAACATCTTTAAAACCTTTGAGCATATATGATTTACTTGTTGAAGTAACCTCAGTTCATTATTATTGTGGGAGTAAGCCTTAACTGACATAAAGACCATGTGAGCTTTAATATGATCTCCTGGTGTCTCCCACACTGAAAAGGTTTGTCCTATTTACCAAGCTAGAACCATGAATCTAAGCTAAAGTGGATCCACTAGGTAATGTCTATCTATACCATCATCCTATGGGGGCACATAGGTAAGGGATAAGGAGATTTCTACTAGAAACCCGGCCTCAACCCGGGAGAGCTTCCATCTCACTATCCTCTCGGTGCTAATCATAAAGCTCACGGAGTAGTTATTAATCTTAGCTTGTCTCATGATCCATGGAAAGGCACAATTATGTAACTAATCCAGGATAAAGTCATATTACGGTAGCTCCTTAAACCATCCATGAGAACACCTTTCACTTTATGAGTCTTAGATTTGGACTCATTTAGGGCTTTATTTGGAAAGATTTAGTGTCCTCAAATGCTTATTTTGTGCCAATAATTTATGTAAAATCCTTGATTTCCAGGTATTTGGATTGAGGAACGAAGCATGGACACTAATTTTAAAAAATGAACAAAGTAGCTGAAAGACCGAACAAATACGATCTTGGTGATCGACAAGTTCATTTGGCGAGTCGTCGAGTGGCCATTTGACCGCCTAAAGTTCCAGTTGGCCAAGCTCTGAAGGACAAAATCAAGTTGGCGAGAGAAAGGAGCAGTCGGCGTGTCACTGAGTGGTTTCGCGATGCAGTGTTAGATAGCCCAAATTTACAAATCTTGAGGATGCTAAAGGCCAAAGAAAAATGGCAATGGAACTGACCAAAGGGTTGATCGGCGATCCCGACCTATTGCGCCGAATGGTCCTTCGCAACATATTTTTGGCGACAATAAATACATTTTCAAACATTATTTTTAGTATCAAATTTTATTCTTAACATTCATTAAAGTAATTTTTGAGTTTGAACTCTGATATTGAGACAATATTTTTCCATTGCGTTGAAGTATCGAAGTTTTCCATTTTTGAGATATTGGAAGTGGGTCTTTGAGATTCTTCAATTTGGACCTTTGTAAAGATGAAATTAATCTTACCATGTTGATGAAAACACAGTTTGGTAACAATTTTTATCTTTTTATGATGTCTAGCTAAAACCCCAATTATTGGGGTGTGATTATGTTATTATGGGTTGATTTAGCTGATGGATATTGCTAATTGTTAGTTTAAATACTATGTAGAACTGATTTCAATCATTAATTGTGGTTAAAATTAAAGGATTGTAATTGCAAATGTAGTTCTACCTTCGCATTTTTGGCTTACTCGAGAGAGAGGTTTGAAAACCAAGATTACTAAATTGATGGTCTGTGGGTATTGGGTTGTCATGGGTTCTGCTCGAGATAGTGAATCTTGAACCCTTTTCTACACATTCAACTCGAGAGAGTGAATGGACTAAAGCGTAAGCTATTCTTATTTACTTGCTTGTTGGTGTTCGAGAGAAACCAACTTGATTCGGGGAAAATTGTAAAAGAGAAAGTTTATCCCCACTAAAGACTAGCTTATTCACTAATTTATAGCTATTTACAAAAGGTTTCAATTACCCATTTGTCTAAATTAGCCCATAATCGAATCACATCCCAAGAACCCGTCTCAATATTGTTATTTCTTGTTATTCGTTGTTGCTGTAGTTGATAATTTGAAACCAAAACCCCCTTGTTATTTGACATTCGTGGCACCCCTTAATTTGAATTATGTTTTCCTTTGATAATGCCTATTCCTATTATTGACTTGAACATATTCGTACTTTACTCTTGAATCTTAAACACGTACCACTCCCTGTGCGATTCAACCCCAACTCATTTAGTTGAGTTAATATACTAACTAGTGATCGTTGACACTTAGAATTGGATGAAATGTCCCTAGTACGTTAATCAACTGTCCTTGATCTTTTCATAGTAGATTTTAAGGCCCATAGTCATTCACTTCATGCTAAAGATGCCTCTCTTACTAATGGAAGTAGTTTGAAATCGGGGAATATAATCATTTATGGCATAACCGGCTACCAAACTATTGAAGACCTAATTGAGGAAAATAGCCTGAAAACCATTGAGGGTAAATCTAGATGTCATTCATGTCATTTTGCCAAGATTCATAGAAAATATAGACAATCTCATCTATAAGCTTTGTTCAGTCATAACATATTTTCATGAACATGCATTCTTTTCAATAATTCATAAGATTCATCTTGGTTTCAAAGTCAATACATCCTCAAATTCATTTACATCTATTTCTTAAAGAGAAGATATGAGTATTTTCATAAATTTATCTTTCATAATTCAAGACCCACATTATACCAACATATCTTAAAAAGCATGGGATATGCAGCAGTTCATTGAAAATCAACTTAAAAGCATGCAATTACTTCAATTTATGTATAAAAGTTCATAAATAAATCAAGTAAATTAAAATTGGATGAAACCCATGACATGGAAGAAAACTCTAACTTAATTGGAGATTTCTAAATAGAAGAATTTGCCAACTCCATGGAGGAAAGGGCTCCATGGATGAAAACTATCACTCATTGATACCAAAAGTTTCGAAGCAATGGAAGATTAGGAGGCTTGATCTTGAAACCCTAGATTTCTTCTTCAACTTCTAGAGAGAGAAATATTTTGAGATAAAGAGCTTGATCTTCTTTTGAGAATTTAAGAGAATGAATTGGCTTTGGTTGATTTAGGGGTTAAAAATCATTATATAGGCTTCTTCTAAAGAGAAAAATGACGTAATATTGAGTTAAAATAACTAAGAAAAGGCCCAATAACCCTGACTTAAAAAATATCTAATGCCATCTACTACGGGACTGACGGATCATCGTTTGGACTACTATATGTCGACTGGGTCTGTCACTCATGGTTTGCCCGACAGGGCTTCTCCTAAATGAGCATAATTTTTTAGTCAGAGCTTGGATTTTAGCAAAATCAGTGGCGTTGGAAAGAGGATTCAAATATCTTTAATTTGATATTTCATGTGCCACCTAATTTATATTATGCTAAAAGGTATGACCATTTGAAGTTGACCCAAAAGCCCTTTCTTTCTAATTAATTGTCATTTTCAACGGCGGTGGCGAACCTCAGTCCATGGCTCAACCTGTGGACCATCCTGTTCATCCTTCATTGACTTATGAGACTCAATTACTAGGCTACCAACAACGTACCCCTTCTTATGAGCCGTGGTTCAGTTTACAGACCGTCAGTTGTGGTCTTCTTTTTCGACTTCTGACTCTGAAACCTTTCTAAGTCTAGGAATCCCCTACGAACCCTATCTATGGCTCGTGGAATTGATGACGGTTCGTCCTGGTGAACCGTCACAAAGTACTAAAACTAGACATATTTTAGAAAAATCAAACTCGTGGACCATGCACCGTTGTCCCATCTACGGGTCGTGGATGGTGTCGTTGGTCTTGACACTAGATTTGAGAAAAACTGAACTTTTCTTGCCTTTTTTAATATGAGGTGTTACAATTACTCAATATATCTTCTTAAAAGAGGTAATTGCTCTGAAATATCTCTTAACTCATTAACTTCTTTAGAAATCAAAATTTCTCTTATCTCAATGTAAAATTTTTTACATTTGGGAATACTTAGTTCCCTTACACTCAAATAACTCTTTAAACTCTACTTAAAACTCGTCTTTACTCTTTAAAAAGTTTTTTTTAAAGGATACTCAATGCTAACTTGGTAATAACTCAATAATGAGGTTCATGCTGAAAAATAGACATGAACAATCAACTTAATAATCTCAATGTAAGATATAATCACTCAAAAATAAAGAATAGAATTCAGAACTCAACAATGAAACTATCTCAAAAATTATCAAAACTAAGGATGTAATCCTATATTATTCTTTACTAATAGAAAATAGATGTAGTGTGTGAGGGAGGACTCCGTCTATCACTATGAGTAGCCTTAAATACCTTGAAGAACAAAATTCTTTGTGAAATTGGTGAAAACTCTAAGAACACTCAAAACCCTAGCTTTCTCTTCTTGGATCCTTGCTCTAAGACTTGGAAGTGTTAATGAATGTAAAAGGACTAATTAATACGATTTAAAACCTTTAATAGGTGCAAAAATGTCCTAATTTAGGCTTAGAAGGGATGGGAAAAGACTAAAATATCTCTCTTAAAATCTGAAGAAAACCTTCTATGAGTCCATCTATGGTTTGTGGTTTGATCTCTGCATAGTAGATCCTATCCGTAGAATTTAGGTCCAATCTACAACCTGTAAAAGTTTCTATGGACCGTAGATCATATTCGTAGAATTTATATAATTTCACACTCAAAAGTACATTCTATAGGTCCAAACTATGGTCCGTTGAAGTTCATTCGACCTATAGAATGGATCAGTGCGAAATGGACCCCAAAAAGAGAATCCTCTGAAGTTTTCTACGAGTTTCTTCTACAGGTCATAGAAATTTTGACGACTTGTACAGTCAACTAGTAAAAATTAACTGAAGGGAACTTTGATGTGGCAATCTGTAGTAAAATAACCATAAATTTTCACTCCAAACTCAAAATGCGGCAAACTTGGTGAAGTTGGAAAGAGGACTCATAGAACATCAATCTGTTAGGTCATGGGCCACCTAACTCATTAAGTTTTGAGAGATATGATCGTTTGAAGTTGACTGAAGTAGAATATTACATCATAACTTAATCGGTAAGGAAGCATTCAACTCAACTTTGTTCTAGGGGGTTTTTGTGACCTTAATTCATATTCAAATCCATTGAAACACTAAGGGATTGACCATAACACCTAAGGACAATTTAAGAATCACCCAACACAATCTTACATGCAAATGAAGAATGGTTCGGGCCTTACCTTGGATAATTTTGGGGCGTTACAATTCACATACCCATGTAGCCTCTTCAATCAAAATTTAACTAAGTGTATAACCTTTCTACCTGACCTCCCTACAGTCCGTAGTCCATTCGAGGAACCATCCTAGTCAATGGTATAATAAGTTACGAGGGCTTGATTTCTAAAATAATGTTTCCCACATTCTACAAGACTCGTCTACAACCCGTAGAACTTCCTATAAACCATAGCTAGTCTCGTGGATTTGAACTAGTAGCCCATTTTGACCTTCTATCCTTTTTCGAATTCCATTGTGTTACACTTTCTCAACACCCCTAACCAAATGTTTCAACACCAATCCACCCTTTGTTCTTAACTGTGTCACCTCTTGACAAATACCTTCACTTTCTTGATCATGAGTGGTTTATATCAAAAAAGATATTTTTGTGATTGTTGAAGTTCTACTGCTCCATGCTTTGTTATTTTTTGAAATCTTTTCAAGTTTGTCTACATTTTATTGAAATGGGTTAGCTACGTATGATCCTCTAGCAATAGTATCTAATACCACTTTTCCATTGTCATCTAGTCCTCTGTAAAAGTACTTCTTAACTGATTCATCATCATTTCTGTGGTTCGATACACTTCTCATAAAACCTCTACATATGTCCCCAAGAATCACTAACCAACTCCCCGGGTAGAGCCACAAAGTTTTTGAGTTTATCTTTATGCTTCAACATTTTGAGAATAGGAACTATTTTTCCATGAATACTCTGTGTAGCTCCACCCATGGGGTAATTCAGTTGTATTAAAGCTTAGATGGCCACACGGTAGCATTACCCGTCAATGATAATGGAAACACACGTAACCAGATCACACCTATAACATAAGTTTGCATTCCCACACTATGTATATGAACGTTTTTTACTTTACTCAAATGAGCATATAGGCATTCCAATTGAGTACCACGAAATAACCCTCTAGTGTATGAATTTTCGTTAGACTTCTAGTAACCACAAACATATCTCCGGGTGACAGTCGAGGTACAACTATGGCACATGTGGATCCCACAACATTATCATCAACCTTGTAACTATCTCGCACATCACGTGCTTATTGATCTTGAACTATCACAGGGTTGTTTGGGTTGTTTCCAGGTACCTCTTCTATACTTGGAAGTTGAGCTCTAGGATTATCCTCTTGTCCTACTATGATTGGATCGTCGTTCAGCCCTAGAATCTTACCACATCTGATGTTCACCATTCTTCTGAATGTTTATCTAATTCTACATTTAAAGTTGTCTTGGAATTTCCTTATTCCGTGTACTTGGCATACACTTCGAACAAAACTTGTAGAGAACTAAAATAAATGAAAACGTATATGAGGAAATAATTGACTAACAGTGCAATAACAAAATTAGTCTAATCTAAAAGCCTTATTCCTCAGAACCGGCACAAAAATCTGATATCCAAAAGTATACCTCTCTTAAAGAAGTATAAGCGGTTATTGTTCCAATAAGAACCTAAAAAGGTTAAGGTCGGTCCCACGAGGAATGAGATCAAGACTTAGGCTAATTAACTGTTGATTGTACTTTTAGTCAGATTATTTCCATAAAATAAGGGGTTTTTGTAAAACAAAATATTAATTGATTGATTTTAGTAACAAGTAACCGAATAAAAAGTATTTAATGTTTTGTAGAATGAATAGAAGATGAAACTATGTTGTATGTGTTCCCCACAAGTCCTTAAAGTAGTAAACATTATAAAAGTACCATTTTGTAGTGTTTAACATGCAAAGTTCATAAGTTATGTATCTCTAATGTGATTGGTCGTCCAAATAGGGAATTTCCCATTCAAGTTGGTCCGTCTACGAGTGTGTGCTTTACTAACCCTTACCCTTGATCAAATATTAGCTCTTACATAGATGGTTTAAGTTATTCGATGTCGGTTGTAGTCATAAAAATTTTGTTGTTTAATCTCTTTTCTCAATGTTACTTCCTTGGATGGGCAAATAGGAATAAGGCAGTTTCTAACATTCGTCACTATTAAAAAGCCTTTGAAATGAAGAGATTAACAATACATACATAAACAATATTTGAGAGTTAATAATTATTAGGTCTACGTTGTTAATTCCTCATGATCCCCACAACCCTAGTAGTTGATTTATCTACTCATCGTAAGATTGTTAAAATAAATAATGAACTTACAATTATAGTAGTTGAATTTCATAATATTAAATTGACAAACAAAAGATTGTATTAAACCAATGCTCAAGAATTAGAAATGGCAAATTGTTCACCAAAATAATTCTCAAAACAAAATTTTAATTAATTAATTGTGTAACAGTAAAAAAAATGTAAGTTATAACGAATATATATAAATATGCAATGTGAAATAAAGTTGAAAAAGGAGACATAGAAAGTGGGCTTCGACAGTCAAGTCTATGGATCATGGTCTATGCCTCTTAAACCAAGCCCATAGAAGGCAACTTCTTAAAAGGATACCTGGACTTTCTTTCATGCCCCGAGCCTACACCCAAGACGTGGCCTTCACTCAAGAACAATTTCTGATCCCCAAGCAAACCCTTAGCCATGCTACATGACTCTAAACAATACACAGAATCATAAAATAGATGAACATTTAGACATTTATGATAGTATCAAAATACTGTCTTGCAAATACCTAACATAAGTCATAAGGTATATAAACATCCGAAGAATACAATGGAAGCATCTAATTCTGTCATCCTATGAAGCCTCTAACAATGTAAGATAGATATTAGGACAAGGCCCAGGACACCTCCAATACTACTAAGCAGAATGAAAATGGAATCTCTGGGAAGCAATGAGGCCTCACAAAATACTATCTATCATTAAACAGTGATCTCAATGAAACACATGTTGATGATCTTAGGCACCTATAATACATCATAATAACATGCAGGTTGAATGACTTCAGAACATTGAATGTAGTGGTAAGTGATAAGGATAGATTAAACAATTAACTGACCTGAATTACTGAAAGCAACATAACTAGATCAATACATCAGTATGAAGTGAAAACCAATTAACCTTTACAATAAGACATGCAATGAACGCAACATGAAAATAATATACTTTACTTTTTGGGGAGTTTCTCTAACTAACAAACATTTCTATGAGCCTAGCAATGATACAAAATTTCTTCCACATTGCAAGGGCCATCCTATACGTTGTCAGGGTTTAGGATGATATTGTGATTATTGATTGATCTAATAGGCCATCTCAGAGGCAGTGAGGAGTCTCTTAAAGAATCAAGGTTATCCTATGTTACGCTGGTTACGTAGTTTATTGCACTTCTGAGTTATAAAAGACTCTAACGTAATTCGGGGCTTTACATAACCGATTTAATGGAAAAATTAATGAAAGGATTACATGATTTGCGTGAGGAGGAACAAGTCTGTAACTATCAGAAACCTTACATACCTAGAGGAACAATGTTCTTGAATTAACTTGAAGGAATATCTTGGAAGATTTACCTAGCCTTAGCATTTCTTGAGGTTTTTTAGCATAGAAATTTAGGAGTGAATGAGAGGGTTTGATTATGAAAACCGATTTTTCTACAGGTTTAGGGTAATTTAGATGACTTCCTAAGGGTTTTTAGGACTAAAATACCCTTAAAAAATAAATAAAACCAGATGGAAGTCGGGATATTTTTCCAGCTGATAGTGAGGTCTGTATTCACTCAGTAACGCGGAGCCATTGCGTAGCTGCTGCTAGGTTGGAGCATCTCTCATAAATTAATCATATATTTTTACTCAAAACTCGGAGTGAGGAAAACTTGGTAGCACTTTAAAGACGACTCGAAGTCCTTTAATTTTATAGTTCATGTGTCACCTTATTCTTTATCTGTTGGGATATATTATTGTTTAAAGTTGACTTCAACATAATTTTGTGCTAAGGAATTTTAGTGATATTAATTCATATCGAAAAACCATTCCCACAGTAATGAATTGACCTTAGAATCTATTAAAAATTAAGAATCACTCGGTACGACCTTATACACAATTCAAGAATGGTTGTGTGTAAGATCTCGTACATTGTCTCTATTCTTGCATAATATGTGTGGCGTAGTTTGGCATGGTAATATGAGGTCTATATGACTTGGTATCCTACATTGGAGATTAAGATTGCAAATGGGTTGCAATATCAAGGAACTAAAAAAAGTTTTAGGTCAAAGGGAACTCTAAGACAAAGTTCTAGATTAAAGAAATGGGTCGCATAGAAGTTTTCCCGTTTTAAAGGTTTAAATTATTTCTTACCTTCGGGTAAGCCTATGAGTGCCTAACATCCTAAGAATAGTGTGTTATGAAGTATTATAATAGCAGAAAGTTCGTATGTTAAGTTTTGAAGTCAAGAAAATTAGCGGAACTAAGGTCAACAAAAGTTATCGAAGTTTCTCTAATAATATTTTCTTAACTTTGAGTCAAATGTCGTGGATGTTTTCTCCCAATATATAAAGAGTTAGAAGGTGCATGACCCATCAAATCAAAGGCATACGAGTATAGTTTGCAATGCACAAAACCCTGTATCCAACCAACATCAGAGTAAAGAGTTATGAGGGTTTTACCGCAGACTGTCGGTGTAGAATCCTTGTCGCGATCCTGGTCAGGTAAAAATGTGGTATGTCGGCTTACTCAACGTTTTAAGGCATGAAAACATTTAATTTCACTCGCTAACCAGAAAGAAAGCTTAATAGAGGGTTCTAATGGAGTTATTGCATGATGAAGGTTAATTTTTGACAATTTCTACCATTAAAGGTTGCCTCCGTGCCTAGAAACGTGATCTCTACATGTGGTAATCGTTTCCACTTCTATTAGATCCTTTTGGAGCTAGTTTTTTATGATATAAATTGGTAGTTATTGCTGTTTCTTTAAGGTTTACACTTTGTTAACTAAGTTAATCATCTCGGGACTCTTTTATGATTGTTTTTATGAAGTTCTACGGACGTTTCGTCAATTTGACGCCATATGGAAAATCTGCCATTTTAAGCTCAATTATGAGGTTTTTATAGCTTCATACCATCTGTGTATATATAGTGTTTGCGAAGCTTATGACCTAAGTAACAACTTGCGTGAAGTAACTACGGTCATTTGATCGTTTATTTGAAAGGTATGTTAAGGCTAAGCTACGTCCCTCATTTTAGCACTACTCCTGGAAAATTCCTAAAACACCGAATGTGATGTTTTGCTATTCGCTTGCTAGAAAGACCTTAGTGAAAGGCATTGGAATCTCAGCTGAATTATTTTCATGATTCTACTATTTCGATATTCCACTCGTTCGGATAAATAGAGTATTCGACATTACATGTCATTTTATCGGTTTCCTTGATTATATGTCCGCATGTATGAATTCTTATTTGTGTTTGGGTGATGTAACTTAAAATATCACGGGAAACCCTTATTACTTTTAACCAGCCCTCTTTCCCCACTAAAGTTATTATGAAAAATCTTTAAAGTTACTCACGATCTTCAAAACTCTCAAATATAACTTAAATGTTTGAACTATTAGAACACTTGGTTTTTGAAATACTTCTTTTATAAATTATCTTGGAACCAAGTTAGGAACTAAGTAAGTCGCCTTAAACTTGTTATGAATATTGATATACCGTGAGTTTACGGTATTTTTAATACATTTCACTTAAGAGTTGTGTGTGTCTAGGCCCTTTCAATAGTAGTTTTTATAGGTTTTTATTGTGTTTTTGTAGGAAATATGTTTGGACGCAGAAATAAACAAACAGCTGAAAGATGTGCAGAAAAGGGCATCTACGGAGGTGATCTATGGACCATAGGTCTATTGACGCTCCGTAGATGATGATCGTAGATCAGCAGACAAGGCATGGAAGGCAAATCAGGGAAATCTGACCAAGTGAGGAAGCACGGTGGCCATTGACGGTCTGTAGATTGATCTACGGACCGTACTGCTGATCCGTAGAATGATACTGCGAGGGTTCCAGTACCTGATTTTTGAAGATTCTAAGTGTGGAGCTACGAAGAGGAATCGAAGGACCGTAGATTGATCTACGATACATACTGGTGGTCCGTCGTTTGCTTCAGAGAAGTTGAGTTTTGGAAGCTAAAAATATTGCCTAAGTCCTGGGTGACGGAAGGGACTCACGGACCGTAGATCCATTGACGGACCGTGAGTCAGTCTCGTGGAATGAAGATGCGTACCTGAACATAAATTCCTTATTTCGTTTCCTTTTTAGTTAGGACTTATTTTTCTATATATAGGGCATGTAAACCTCATTTTTAGGGGTTAGACTTTATTACTTTAGTTCTACTTTTCGACTTTGGAAATTATTTTTGTAAACCTACCAATTCTTGATTTCCTAAGTTGGTTTTGAAGATTTTGGTATTGAAATTCAAGTTGAAATTTCGGGGTTGTTATTCTCAATTACGTAAGTTTATAATTCTTTCATCTGACACAATAAATTATGTTCATATGATTATGGGTAACTAAACTCTACAACTAGGGTTGTGTGAACCATCAGCGATTAACAAAGTATGAATAGTAAATAAGCAATTCTTGAATAGTGTTTTGCATGCATTGATAATTTTTTCGTTTAAAATTCTTTTTAACGGTGCGCAACGTTAGAACTCACCTTGTTGCTACTTGCCAGACCAAGGAGGTAATCGACAAGAAAAGAATTATCAACATAGATTTAGTGTGATACTATCTAATAGTCTAGTGTTGACTGGTGCGAAGTAATAACTAAGCCAAACATCGATGTGATGTCTAATATGAGGTAAGGTAAGGGTTAGTAAATTATACACACGTAGCCGGACGAAGGTGCGGGGTGAAATTCTCTAGATGCCGGACCAAGGATTTAGAGATACCTAGCTTATCACTTTGCATGTAGTACACTGGACAAGGATTGCTATTACTAGGATTACTGTGTTACGAGCTTGTGGGGAACACGTATACCCTAGTTAATTCTCTCATCTTGATAACAACCAAAATTGAATTTTGTTTACTGATTACTTATTGAATTCTTACAATTTTTTTCACAGATACCCCCCTTTTAATTACTTGTTTCTGGAAGTAAGTTGACTAACAAATATAATTGTTGGTTAAAGTAAAGTCTAAACCATTTTCCTCGTTGGATCAACCCCAACCTACAAGTTGGGTTCTTTATTTGATAACGATCGCTTATGCTTCTTTAGGGAGGTGTAATTTGAGCGTATCACATATCAACAAGGTAAGGTTATCTTTCTGAAATTCCAGTTAACTTTTCAAACTTATTTGGAAGAACATATGAGGTTCGATGAGATTGTTATATGTTATATAAAAGTTACTGTGGGGTTATAAGTACAAGACTACAAACGGGCCAAGATTGGCAACATGACAATGGTAACATATAGGTGTTATAAATCCATGACATGACATTCTATGCATTTAAATCCCGAGCTATAATAGGAAGGTATGGGGCCTATTGCCTATATTTATACGGTATGAGACACCGATGGCCACATGTTGGCATATATGATGTTGGTTAGCTACCGGGAATCCACAACATTACTAACATTTGGTTGGGTATGTCATGCATTTGCATCATATGTACTCATGACATATGATTATTCGAGCATACCATGCATATTTAAAGAGTAGGAGGCCAAATGTCCGCCAGGAAGATTATTTGAGTTTCAGTTTCAGGTGGTATCTCTATAACCCTTTTTCAGTAACTATTTATGATTCTACTTTCCGCTTTACATACCAATACATTTTTATGCATACTGACGTCCCATTGCCTGGGGGCGATGCTTTTTGTTTCATGTGAGCAAGTTCCGGCAGGGATTCTGATCGACCCACCCGCTAGAATTCAGGTTTAACTGTGAGTTGGTAAGCTCCATCTTATCATGGGGCTATCAGAGTAGGTTTACTATTGTTGTACAATTTGGGTATAGTTGGGGCCTTGTCCCTACAGTGCTTATGTCACTTATAAAGGCTATTGTGGACACAATATTCTTGGGTTTCTTTGTATGTTTCAATCTCCAACCCATAGACTTGGCATGTGTATATATATGTGTGTGCAAATAGGTTTGTTTTCAGTTGTGCCCTCGTAGGCTAGCTAGTACATCTTTATTTTTTTGCCTTGTCTACCATTGTTTGTATGGTTTATTCTCATTTAGGTCATGACCTTCAGGGTCCAAGCTTCACTTTTTAGAGGTTTTCTGCCCAATCTTTTGTCTCACAGTTTTGTTAGCTCGTATGTTTTAGTGGGTAACTTCATCTAATAGGGTATCTAATGCCAGTTACGCCCCATATTTCGGGGCGTGACATTGGGGTATTAACTTGGAAAATTTTGGGGTGTTACAATATCTCCCCCTTTGAATAATTCATCCTCGAATGATGGTTAAGCTGAGAATGGAGGGGAAAAGAGTTACTATCACTACCTCTCTTGACTTCTGAGCTTTCCTACTAACATGGGTGGGACTTATTGATACTAATAGTTATGAAACTTGAATAGAGAACATAAGTCATGAACGATATGAGTTTTAACATAGTCAGACTCTATCTGAAATTATTTTACATGAATCAAAGGAATCTAGGCACGAAGTAAGAATAGAATGACTTTGCCTTAAATGATAGACTGATAGATGACATGTTTTGCAACACTTTCCACCCCACTATTTTAGGAATACTATTCATCATCACCGTCACTAACATAACTGATGAGGATCATTGGATGGACTTTAGGGAGAAAGATCATAACAACAATTCATTCTAGATATTCTAGATATTCTATATAAGAATATGCATGGAAAAGCATACTTTTGCTAGCCATTGAAAGTAAGTCATAAATTTTCGAGCCTGAGCATACTATGAGAAATGACTGCCTATATGAACAAGTTCATATCATGAGGCTTATATTTGTAACTTTATGAAGTAAGATTGAGATCATTGAACTAAAGTCTTTGCCCCTCATTCTTTGAACTGAGCATATATGTAATTTTTTTATAGTGTATGATCATAGGTCATGAACAATATTCTGATATAGGATACATCAACATGATGTTGTGACTACTGACTTTGAGGAATACGCTAGAGTAAGAATGGATTGATATAACTCTTTAACTCAACCTTAAAACTTAACTATCTGATTCTCAACACTTGACTTGGATTCTCATCTTAACATCTCCCCATTAGGTTTAAAGCTGATACATTTTAGCTATAGATCTATTCAACCATGTCTAAACTAGTCTACATTCGCTTTACTCTAATACTCAGGAAAGTGCTAATCTCATGTCTACAGAACTCTCTATGTGGAAATTATAAGATTCCTTCTAGAGCTTCTTTCTAAGATACTTTTTTTAACCTCTTCTTATTGGCTTATAAATTCGCTTAATCTGACTCTTAATAGTGTGACTTCTCCTTGTTAGCCCACTAATATTGTCCTTCTGAGTTCATATCAATCTAAAAGGAGGAAAACTATCTTTGGAAGGGTCATCATTGTGTATATATAGTCCATTCGACCAAACTCTTAAGGGTAATAAACAATTCTTACATCAATCTACTCCACATTGATAACTCAATTATACTATCTAGGAACATACAGAAAGTCATAAACTTAATTAGAACCTCGTACGACTACATAAAATCGCGGGTACACCTCTTAATGCTCTTGCTAATCTAATGACTTAACATCACTTCATTGCTCTCATCTAAGAGTCATAATACCACACTGGTACCACTCACATTTATAGAAAAGAAACACCTTAATTCCTCACATAATTTATGTCAAACCTACTAGATCAGATCATAAAACTAACATCATCACCTTCATGTTTCCATCCTTTTGATCACGACACTCATCTCAAATTCAAGCTTAGTGTCTATTTCTAAACACAGATATCAATATAATTGCTCGCTTACTATACTAACTTACAAATAGTAGATAAAATTAAGAAATACTCGGCCATTAAGACCTAATGACGAGTAGTCAATCTTTATCTCTCAGTCTACATACCTACATATTACTGTCACATTCCATTTCAAAACATAAGTACTATTTATTCACTATACATCATTGCCTAATAAGTTCTGTAACCCTCTTAATATTATCGGCTCTCCCTTAAAAATAAGCCAAGCTTAGAGTTATCACCACATGAATACTTCTTCTCTTCTATCCAACACCTACACTTGGTCACTACTAACACGATGAAAAATCATCATAAACACCTTTCTATTTAATGTATACACTAACTCATCTGTCACGCCCCGAGCCTACACCCTAGGCGGGACCGGCACCCGGAGACCATTGCTGGCCCCAAGCGAATCCTTGGCCTGGCTTTCTTAACTCAGCGGAAACCTGACTCAACAGAATAACTCAATGTCATGTAAAGACATAAAACAATTTAACTGATAAAATCTGGCTCAAAAGGGCAACTCGAGTCTCAAAATAGAATATTTACATATATACATAGATGAGAGACTCAATACTAACTGACTGACTGTCTATGAAGCCTTTAAAAATACTGAGATGGATGTTGGGACAGACCCCGCAACACCCTAATTAAAACAAAACTAAAAGAACAAAACAACCGAGTCCTCCGGAAAGCAAGAAGGCTCACCACTGACTCTAGAGTGTTCAACTGGATCAACGGCGTGCAGGATGCTGACCCTGGGTACCTGTGTCTGCATCGTCATAAGATGCAGGCCAACTGGCATAAGTACATGGAATGTACGAGTATGCGAGCTGGAAAGCTAAACAACAACTTAAGCTTGAAAGGAGTATAGGAGAACACTCACCTTGGCTCTGTTCAATTCATGAATAACTGAACTCAATATATAAAGCAATAAGACACATGCAATATATAAAGCTTGCAAAACTGTTAAAACATGACGTAAAAATCATATTTATAATATCATGAAAATACCATGCTTCCTCTCATAGTCTACCTGTGCAATGGATGAATGAAGTCCCATACCCCATCCACACTAAGCAGAACTCCTCGAGGAACCAAGCTCTTTCTACTGTGGGAGTTTCTCTAACCGACAAACCACCACTATGAAACTAAGTTGTGATACAACATTTTACCTCACGTTGCCCGAGGATCATCCTATACCTTGCCGTGATATAGGAAGCTAACTTTACTAAGTGGATCCACTAGTTTAACTTTACAGATTCATCTAAAAAGTATGACCCGTTAGCTCCCATGTTGGCTACATGGTTCTTATGGAGAGTTAAGTTAATATGAACTCGTGTCCCCAATTCGGTGCTTGATACTACTCCCAAAATACTTTAGCTCATAAATGTTTTAAACACATCTTTGTTTAGTTGAGATAATTACTCAAAACTTAGCCCGAAGGCTCACTTGGAATCAATGTTCCTTTTTCTTGAAAACTAGCCCAAATGCTCTTTTGGAAAATCATAGTTCCTTTCTTACTCAAAAATAAAAAAAACATTTAGAAACTTCTTTGGGAATACATAGTTCCCTAATAACTTTTGAGAAATTAACTCAACTTTAAACTCTTGACTTAACTTGAAACTTGAGACTCTTTACTTAGCTTGAAACTCTAAGATCTTTGCTTGAGTTGAAACTTGAGTCTAAAAATGAAGTTAAAACGTTCAATAAAGACTCTGGAACAACTTTAAACTTGCTTGACTTGCTTAACTTCTAAGCTTAAGTCTTACCTTCACGTGACTTCTAACTTCGCTTGACTTGGAAACTAACTCTCCTTGAATTGGATTATGAATTCAAGGTGTTTGATCACATGTTATGGATGAGTTCTTGACTTTTAGAAGTACCTTGGAGTGTTGGAAACTACTAGGAAACATACGTACAATACCAAGGAACATGCATGAGAAGGTGTGAAAAGAATGGGGGAACTTGGCGTCCTTGGCGCTCTGCATGGCGCGGAGCACCAGCCCTAAAACTTCAGAGGGCCAGCTGAGGCGCTCTGCAAGGCACGGTACCCCAAGGGGGAAAGTTCAAAGCCCCTTTTAGGGCGCGCCAGCCCCTTCCCCAGAAAACTCCTTTTTCTCCCTCTTTTTCTAACTCTAAACCACCCTAACTCCAAGGGTTTCAACCCCAATCACTAAGGATCATAAAATCCTTCAACATACCAGAGGTTCAACTCAAAACCACAACTAAATCATGCCCCAATCCAACAAGGAACTCCAACAACACAAATCAACAACATCAACAACACAACCAACAACTTCAACAACACAACCAATCTTTTCTTGAAAATAAAACGAATTTGGCATGTGGGGGAAAGAACCCACCCAACACAATGGACTCACATACCTAGTAAGGATGACCCTCGACGATATCCACGATGGAAACTTGCTTTATCTCCTCTTTCTCCTCTTCTTCTCCTCTTCTTCTCTTCTTCTTCTCTTCTTCACTCAAAACCCTCACTCTCACTATTTTAAAATTCTTTCCAAAAAGAAAAATTTCCAATTCTAGGCCTCTTCATAGTTATTGCAAATCGTCGGATGTTACATCATCCTAACTCGTAACTATTCTTCTACCCTTTATCATGAATTCCATACAAAAAATTTATTCTTTAGTCTACACATACAATAAAACTCATCCTTAATAACTTACTAGGTACATGACTACAACAACATAAATTGCGTCATCACTATCTCTCTTTCTTAGATTACTGTACATCTGCATACATTCTTTTGACATTCGGTACTTTTACTACTACTGCTTATAATATTGCAACTCATACTATCTCTTTGGGCAAAACATTACCATTCAATTATTCTAAAACACACTTCCCTCATAAGTGTCTCACCTGAAATGAGGTTTAGAGAAGAGAGTATGGGAGTACATTCTATCTTGAACGTACGATTCATATGAATAAGAGTGCATTCTTTGGAATCTCAACACTTAAGCTCACTCACAAGCTTCTCTTCAGCCCCTATGCAGTCTCATGACATTATGAAGATTATTTTTACGTAGAGTAAATCATCGATAAGAATCTGACTTTGCCTTTCAACCACCTTGAGTATATGGGGTAGTCGAAGGGATTTGAGAAATGTATGAGTATGAATAATTTCTTTATGAAAAAATTCTACTAAATGATTTAGAGTATGAAAGAAGAGAAACTTTTCCTAAATTCCTGTAGTCCCTCGTTTATATAAGTGGGACCTTCACAACCATAAATAAGATTCTACTGACACGACTTCATAGACAGCCTAGGACACTTGAACTTTGTGCTTTGATACCAAGTTTGTCACACTTTGAGCCTACACCTTGGATGTGGCTAACACTCGAGAACCATTTCTAATCCCCAAGCTAACCCGTGGTCAGGCTACATGACTTATATGACTCTAAAAAATACGCGGAAGCTTAAAATAGATGAGCATTTAGACATTTAACAAAGTCTTAAAATATTGTCTTGCAAATACTTAACATAAGTCAAAAGTTAAATAAACATCCTAAGAAAACAATGGAAGCATCTAATCTTGCCTGCCTATGAAGCCTCTGTCAATGTAAGATAGATGTTGGGACAAGATCAATGAAACCTCCAATACTACTAAGCTGAATGAAAATGGAGTCTCC
This sequence comes from Solanum lignicaule, assembly GCA_029582545.1. Taxonomy (NCBI): domain Eukaryota; kingdom Viridiplantae; phylum Streptophyta; class Magnoliopsida; order Solanales; family Solanaceae; genus Solanum; species Solanum lignicaule. Next base: position 17,811 of record JAJOOF010002252.1, on the reverse strand, counting down.
CGAATAAAAAGGAGGCCTCGCCAAATACTGTCTGTGAGTGAATAGTGATCTCAACGAAACACCTGTTGATGATCTGAGCACCAGTAACTACATAAAAATAAGATGTAGATTGAATGACATTAGTACATTGAATGTACTGTTAAGTGATAGGTATAGACTAAGCAATTAACTTACCTGAATGAATGAAAGCAGCATAATTTGATCAATACATGAATATGGAGTGAAAACATTTTGATTTACAGTAAGACATGCAGTGAAATCCACATGAAAATGATATAGTTTACTTTGTAGGGAGTTTCTCTAACCTACAACCATTATTATGAGCCTACCAATTATACAACGTTTTTCCCACGTTGCAAGGGTCATCCTATACGTTGTCGAGGCATAGGATGATACTGTGACTATGGATCCATCTAATAGGCCTTCTAAGAGACAATAAGGAGTCGCATGAAGAATCAATGGTATCCTATCCTAAGCTGGCTACGTAGTTTATGGGACTTCCAAGTTATAAAAGACTCTAACCCAATTTGGTACTTGATACTACTCCCAAAATAATCAATTTAACCTTATGCTGAATTAGACCTTTTCAAAGAAGGGACGTTACTCACAACCCAAGGTACCCCCTAGGCGTAATATGGTGTATGATACCCCCAAAGGCCCCATACAAGACACTTAGCATTCATTACATAATAAATAGAACTAAAGAGGTAAATAAATACATTTCAAGTCTCAAAAGTCTTTATAAAAGTAAAGGGGAAGTCTAGATAGTTTGTCTTATTAGACATCTAGTACATAAGAATGAAATTGGGCCTAGCCAAATACATCATGTCCAAAACTGAAAGTAGGACAGAAAATTGAAAGCAATGAAAGTCCATCCTCGAAGCATGAAGACTTATCAGCTTGGAATCTCTCAAATAAATCTCTAGCCATGAAATGGAGAATCCTTACTGTCGGACCCTACATTTGGGGAAATGTGGGCAAGACTTCATGTTAGTACAAAATATGTACCAAATATGATAACCATGCATATAAACATTTAAATCATTCTAAAATATGACATTTCATTATATGCAATGACCAAGATAAAACATGATATAAAAAGGGTTAGAAAGCATGAATCATCAAACATGGTCAATGCAATCTAACATCTTTGAAACCTTTGAACACATGTGAGACACTTCTTGAAGTAACCTTAGTTCATTATTATTGTGGGAAGTATCCTTAACTGACAGAGAGACCATGTGAGCTATAACATGATCCCACTACAAGAAAATGTACATACGACAACATTAATTTGGGGACATTTGAAACAAATGTCGGAAAATAAAGAATTTCACGATATTTAAGAACAAAATGTCATAAAACAATGACATTTGATGTCAATTGTCGTAAAAATAATTACATTTGGTATCAAATATCGTAAAAATAATGACATTTGGTCCAAAATGTAACTATGATAATGACATTTATTGAAAAAAAACGTTGTTTTTAGTGACATTTAGAGAAAATGTCATAAAAATGATGACATTTGCTACAAATGTCGAATATAATATGATATTTATTACAAAATGTCATTTGTTTTAGTGACTTTAGAAAAAATATCGCTTAAATAGTGACATTTAATATAAATATCGGATATATTATGACATTTACTGCAAAATGTCATTGATTTTAGTGACATTTTTTGTAAAATGTCATTGATTTTAGTAACTTTTAGCAAAACTGTTGCTAAAATAGCGACAATTAATACAAATGTCGAATATATTATGACATTTATTACACGGTTGATATAAGGTAGATTTTTTGTATTTTAATAACAAAGAGAAACTGATGGCGCAGTGGCAAGTCCCCATGAAATTAGGTTGTATGTCAATGGTTCGAATCTCTGTGAAAGCATTTTATCTTCTTCCTTTTTCTTGTTTCAATTTTTTTTAGTTTTTTTTTTTTTTCAGTTCTATCTTTCAAGTTATTTTTTTACTTTTTTTTTACTTTAAGAAACATGCTAAAAGTACTATGGTTTTAAACCTAAAAGAATTCAAAGTTTCCATTTCTAAAGGCTTATTTACACATTTACACATTTATTTTTTGAACCCCCTAAACGAAAATCCTGAGTCCACCATTGGTTAAACATATTATTAGTCGCTAATTACGGATATTTACACCTAATTTTTAAAATCTAATTATTTTTTAAAAATTATTCATCATTATATATGAATAAAGTTTGACCAAATTTGCCCCGGATTACATCATTTGAACAAAATTTACTTTATGATAAAAATATCTCATTTTTACCCTCGTTGTTATTAAAATGACTCAAGTTTAATTTTTATGAACAAATGTAACTTGAGTTCGTTACAATACCTGTTGCGGAAGAAGAAAAAACCTTTTCTTGTTATTCTAGAGAAGTTGAAAGATCCTGAAAGATCGATGTATTTGTCAATTGAACATCACCTTAGTGTAATATAAAGCTACATAAATGAATACTATTAGGCAGCTCTCATTGGTCAAGGTTCCTATTTATTTTTATTTTTCCTCACTTTTATGAAAAAAAATTCTATTTATTTATTTTTTATTATTGTAAAAAATGAATATGACAATTACCACCCCATTTATTCATATTCTTTCATATAAAAAAATTAATTGTTTTTATTTTTGTTACTCCCATGATTTTTGATAATCATAATTCCTAAATCATATTCAAGTGCATGTTTATGATATCATTTCAAATTCCATATTATATCCTATAAATAGAGGCATTAGAAAATTCTGTTACAAAAGAAATGATCAATTTTTAATGTATAGTAAGATATGAATTATTTAGGTAAAGCATGTTCTTAAGATATGTATAGTATTTTATAGTTTATACATTACTTTCTGATGTACTACTTATATGAGATTTGACTATTTTTTTAAGATATGTTTTTTTGTTAAATGACATTTTTTCACCTTCTTCATAATATTCGTCTTTTGATATACGGATCGAACTTCAATCTAACGATTTAGTGAGAAAAATCTAAACATGCTCCCGTAATATATATTATCGGTGTAAAGGTATAATTTTATTTTAATTTACATGTAAGTTGTATTTTTAGTTATAGGAATTTTACTGTAGGAACTTGACAAGAGTCTCAATCAATTCAAATTTCAATATATTAATTATGTCAGAAAATGATCAGAATGATCCTTGATGTATAGGGGTTGAATTATTTTGGTCCTTCATATATATCACCTTATCAAAATAGTCCTTCATATATTTTGATCAATGAATTGTGCAAACGAGCTCGGGTGCCTAGAGATGAAAAGAAGGATGTGGAAGTGACTCACACATCTTGTACCGACATCTGGAGGTAGAGGTAGAGTTTTAGAAGGATGAGGTAGAGAAAGAGAGGGCAACCCCGGTGGATACATCCCCGGTTATAGATATTGAGGCATTACCTGCAGAGGCATCTTTGCCTACTCCGGCCACTAGGCTTTCAGGTATATCTAGTTCTATCCCTTCTGTTACGCATAGTACCTTTGTTGCTCCCTTGCTTCCCAGATCGGGTACTGCTACTGCTGCCCGACCACTGGTCACCAAGGCTGCATTGTTACAAATGGGATAGCTAGACCATTCTGCTGATCGACGCACTGCCAGGATTTAGGCCACCATTCTTGGCATGATTGAGAAGGACCTTGCCGATGTTATGACACCTCTGAGTTCTACTATTGATCCCATTGAGGCACGTATAGCGGTGTGCGAGCAAGGCCAAGGAGTTACTGAGGAAGTGACGACTCTAAATTCCGCTATTGTCGAGCTGGGGAGAGATATGGACAAGTTGAAGTCTACTGATATGTCAATGATCTTCGGGACAATAGAGATTCCTGATGTGCCAGTTGATCCAGATGTACCTCCGGCTACCACCGGAGATGTGGTTCCAGTTAAGGAGGTGGCTGCTACTGACTCTGAGGATGAGATGAGGAGCTGCTTATTACTGATGAGGAGGCATCTTATGAGGGTCTCACGGGGATTGAGGAGGCCATAGTAGGCTGTGAACACCTCTTTGGCAGACACACCCTTGGCTGAATCCAATGGAGCTGGTATTGTTGATGTTGCACGGGGCACTGATGCCCCGACAAATGGAGCGACTGCGTAGACAGGACTTCTCTTTACCTCCATCTTTGTCACTTTTATTTATTTTTTGTGTTTTGATTGCATTTGAGGACAAATTGTTTTTGTTTGTGGTGGGGTGAGGTATTTCCATACCTACCTCTAGTGGTTATGTCTTTTGTTTATATATTGGGTTTTTGTGATGTATATTGTGTTTTGGCACTGTGTTCTGGTTATTTAAGCTTGTAGCTCCTTGTTTTAATTGAAAATGATTTTTGGACCCTTCTAAAAAAAATTGCCACCCTTTTGATTGTGTTTGAATATGACTGTTCTTGTGCAAAATTGAGTATCGGTTATGATCAATATCGATGACTTGAATAGTTCTTTCAATTGAACAAACATGAATGTGCGGCTACGATGATGCCAAATGAAGTTGCATAGGCAATATGTGAACTTTTTGCATCTTGTTGTGACTAGCTGATTATCGAATTAAGTCTCTTGTGATGAACATTGCACACTAGCGAAAGTGTGGAGTCTTGTTTGACATTGGTGTCAATGCCTTGTTTGATGAGCTTTCTATGAATCATGTGTGATGACACCTAGAAATTTCCTCGTTGGTCTGGTTGACTAAGTGATGCAAGCTCTTGAAATGAACTTAGGCAACAATTTCGAAGAGTGAAACAATTTGATGTTATACCTCTTTTCTCTCCTACCTTGTGAGTGTGTGAACTTTGCTTGACCACCCTTTTGAGCGCTATCCTTTTCTTGGAAGAAACTTGATGAAATTGTGACCTTTCTTCATCCCTTCACCCATAATCCTCATGAACTATTGTTTGTTTGAATAGCCAAATTAAGACAAAAGCCTAAGTTGGGGATGTCGTGTAAAGAGAAGGTAAATCAAGAAATTCGAAAAGTCCCCCTTTACCCATGGTTTTGAGAAAGATGGAACCCCTCCATACAAAAAAAGAAGAAGATAAAAAGTGAAAAGAAAAAGAATGAAAAAGGTGCGAAATAAAAATGTGCAAGTGCAAAAGAAATGGGGTGTCCGGTGTTCCATGGAAAGTGAATAATGGGGTGAGTATTAAGCATGAATAAGAATGTTGAAGAAAAGGAAATTTGTTCACACCACATTTCATGAGGATAGCAACCACTGAGCCTAAATGACCATACTTTTATACTCAGCCCCATTACAAGCTTTGAAAAGACCCTTTTTTATCTTGATTGAGCTGAAGCAAATGTTGGCTGGAAATCAAGGGCAAACATATGGGTGAAGTCATGTATGTGTTCATCTTTGTGAGTGTGAGAGTTGCATGTGATTGCGGAACTATAACTTGTTGAACAATGGTGTGAATATGGAATCATTCTTTGTGTGAGGGCATTTGAGTACCTTTGTTAAGCTTGAACATACATTTGAAGCAAGTATTGTGAACTTGAGAATCATAGATAATGGTGAGTCACAATGTGAATCTTTTAGTGCACAATTGATCTTTGCATGATTAAGTTGAGTCTTGTTGTGTGCATTCATGATTGAGTCTTGGGTAGCACTGTTTGAGACATCCTTTTTGGACTGCTGAACTTGAGTTTTACTTGGGGACAAGGAAAAGTTTAAGCTGGGGGTGTTGATGAGTCCTAGATTTGGATTCATTTAGGGCTTTATTTTTATAGTTTTAGTGTCCTCAAACGCTTATTTTGTGCCACTAACTGATGTAAAGTCCTTGATTTTTAGGATTATAGATTAAGGAGCAAAGCAAGGACACTTAGTTGCAAAAGGAACAAAGTGATCTGAAAGAAGGAAGAAAAGGGCGCCTCGTGATCGCCATGTCCATTTGGCGAGTCACCGAGTGGCCACTTGACCGCCTAAAGTTCCAGTGTGCTAATCCATGAAGGAGAAAATCAAGTTGGCGAGAGAAAAGAGCAGTCGGCGGATCGCCGAGTTGTTCCGCGATGCGGTATTAAATCGCCCAAAGTTACAAACCTGGAAGATACTGAAGGCCAGGTCAAAATGGGCGGTGGAATTGACCAAAAGGCGGATCGCCGAGTGGGTCGGCGAGTCCGACTTATTTCACCGAAGGGATCTTCGCTGCATATTTTTGGCGACTATAAATATGTTTTTTAAACATTTAGTTTAGAGGGGAATTCATCTATCATATTTTATTTTATATTAAACTCTGAGTATTGAGACAAGTTCTTCCTTAGCTTTGAAGAATTGAAGTTTTTCCCTTTTGAGAAATTGGAAGTGGGTTTTTGAGATTCTTCAATTTGGACCTTTGTAAGGATGCAATTAATCTTACCTAGTTGATGGAAACATAATTTGGTAACGATTTTTATCTTTTTTATGATCTCTAGCTAACTCCAAATTCTTGTGGTGTAATTACGTGATTATGTGCTGACTTAGTTTATGTGTATTGTTAATTGTTAGTTTAAATGTTATTTAGAACTGATTTCAATCATTAATTGTGGTTTAATTTAAAGAATTGTAGTTGCAAATGCAGTTTCACCTTCGTGTTTTTGGCTTGCTCGAGAGAGAAGTTCTAAAACAAAGATTATTGATTAATGGTCTATGGGTATTGGGTTGTCATGTGTTCAGCTTGAAATAGTAAATCCTAAACCCTTTTCCACACATTTAGCTCGAGAGAGTGAATGGACTAAAGAGTAGGCTATTCTTATTTCCATGATTGTCGATGATCGACAGAAATCGACATAATTCAGGGTAAATTGTTTGAGAGAAAGTTTACCTCCTCTATAGTCTATCTTATTCACTAATTTACAGATATTTTCTAAGAATTGAAATTACCCATTTGTCTATACTATCCCATAATCGAGTCACATCCCAAGAACCCATCTCATTATTGTTATTTTCTTATTGTTTTGTTCCTGCTATAGTTGATAATTGAAACAAAAACCTCCTTATTTGACATTCGTGTCACCCCCTGATTTAAATTATGTTTTATTCATAAATGTCTATTCCTATAACTGATTTGAGCATATTCGTACTTTCCTATTGAATCTTAAACACATACCAATCCATGTGGTATTCGACCCAAACTCATTTAGTTGGGTTATTATAGTGACTAGCAATCATTAACACTTAGAATTTGATGAAGTATCCTTGGAACGTTAATCAGTAGTCACCTCTAGCCTTATCCTTTACATAGACTTTTAGTCCAGATTCATTTTAGGTGAGAAATCCTTTCAACTTAGAATCATTCATTTGAGTAAACCTTTCACATTCATACAACCATTCTTAGCAATTCATTGTGGGAAGTATCCCTTCAACATTTGCAACATCAACAATCAATAATTCATATTTTAAGCCCTACTCTCAAGGCATTACATCTCATGATCATCATCTATGCTTTACTCTCAGGCAATTAACATAATATTCATCATATATGCTTCAATCTGAAGCAATTCTAATCATAATTCATCAATCCTATAAGGAGAACCCTAGCCCATAAAGATTCCCTTTAAGGTATTAACCCTAGTTTATCAATTCTTGTTTAAAATCATGAAATAGGCATGGGTACACGTAATTTCATTCTAAAAGCATGTAATCCTATCAATTCAATCATAAACAATCATAATTCACTCAATATCATAAGCCACAACATTGGAAGATACCCTAACTAGAATTGGTGATTTAGACTTCACAATTGGGGAATTCTAGGGGACTCCATGGGAGAAAAGATCACATGGATGAAAAGCCATCATACCTTAGTGACAAATCCCACAAAAGCTTGATGTTTGGGAGACTTGACCCTTACTCAGCTTCAATCTCTTCCTTCATCTTCTACCTACTAGAGAGAGAATATTTGAGAAAAAGTTTTGGATTTTCTTTTGGGATTTGAGAGAATGACTAGAATGAGGGATTTTGGGGGTTAAAAATACTTATATAGGTGTTCTAGACTTAGCCAAAAAGACACCACATTGATTTAATTAAAATTGGAAAAGACCCTTAAGCCCATAACTGAACCTACCGTTGTGAACCACGAAACCCTTCCTGAAGAACCATCGACTGACCTACGTTTGATCCTGATCAGTCGTGGTCCATGGTTAGGGAGTTTTGGACAATCGACGGTTGCTCGACCACGAGGCATGGATCCACCTACGGTCCATAGGTCCAATCGTGGTCCATGCCTGGACCAATTTAGGTGCCCCTTTCCACGGCCCCACCTAGAGCTCGTGGCTTAACCCACGGCCCATTGTTGGGCCCTTGTGGATGGCACCTGTAAGTCTTGAAAAGCTGTTATGTTCCCTCTTTCGAATCCGGGGTGTTACAATAACAATGAAATTGGGCCTAGCAAACACATCATGTCCAAAACATAAAGTAAGAAAGAAAATTGAATGCAATGAAAGTCCATCCTCAAAGCATGAAGACTCACCAAAGCTCGGAATCTTTCAAATCAACCCCTAGCCATGAAACTGAGAACCTTGTCTATCGGACCCTACATTGGGGGAAATGTAGGCATGAATAAGTATTAGTACAAAATATGTACCAAGTATTATAGTCATGCATATAAACATTAGAATCATGCTAAAATAGGACATTTCATGACATGCAATGACCAAGATATAACATGATACAAAAAGGGTTAGAAAACATGAATCATAAAACATGGCCAATGCAAGCTAACATCTTTGAAAGCTTTGAACACATGTGAGATATGTCTTAAAGTAACCTTAGTTCATTATTATTGTGGGAAGTAGCCTTAAACGACATAGAGATCATGTGAGCTATAACATGATCTTATGGTGTGTCCCACACCGAAAAGGGTTGTTTTACTTGCCAAGGTAAGGACCATGAACTTCTAGCTTAGGTGGATCCACTAGCTAATGTATATCTAGAAAATCATCCTATGGGGGTACATAGGTAAGGGATAAGGAGATTGCTTCTAGAAACCTAGCCTCTATTCAGGAGAGATCTTCCATCTCAATATCCTTTCGGTGCTAAGAATAATTTCCACGGAGTAGTCATTATCTTAACTAGTTCTTATTTTCCATGGAAGGGCACCTCATCTTGCCAATCCAAGCTAAGTTTCATTAGGATAGCTCTTTATCTTTGATTCATTTAGGTGAGAAAACCTTTCAACCTTAGAATCCTTACTATTTCAGAAAATCTTTTACAATCATACTTTCGTGTGTATATGAGAAATCCTTTCAACAACACAGCAACAACATCATTGATACTTCACTCTCAAAGTATCCTTAAACCATTTTCATAGATTTCATACGAACATGCATAATTTCATAATTCACCTTTTAAGGTTCAAAACCCACTTTCAATCATCAATATCTAGAAAATATGGGTTAGAAGTGGGTTCATACAAATTCATTATAATTTCATTTAATTCTATCAATTCATGCTTGATTTAATAAAACTCTTCTATCATAAGGTAAGACCCACATTATGTGGTCATAATTTGTAAACATGGGAATTACATGGGTTCATGGGGAATCTTTATAAAATCATGAGATTAACTCAATTCATGTGTCATATATCATAAATCAATCAATTAGATCCATAACTAGGAGAACCCATAACATAGAAGAAAAATACTAACTCAATTGAGGAATTATTACTTTGAAAATAGGAGAATTTGGGAACTCCATGAATGGAAGGAATCCATGGATGAACACATGGAGGCCCACACAAGCCGTCAAGGACGTCACGAGCCTAAGTGGCAGTCGTGGTCCTTGACCAATGGCTTGGAAAGTCAAGCCCCCTCCACACGGGCTGTCTAGGCCTTCACAAGCCATTTAGGGGCTCGTGGGAGGAGGCAAGCCTAGTTGTGGTTTTGACTCCCCTTTCACGGCCACCACTACGGGCCGTCTAAGGGCTCGTGGGAGCGGAGCCCCTTTTTAGTCAAACATAATAAGGCAGCACGAGCCATGGTTCCCTAGATGACCCGTCTAGGGCTCCATGAAGGGTGCCATCACTCAGTCATGGGCCGGTGACCTTCTACTTGGCTCGTTTGCTAGACTTCTAATTTCCGTTGTGTTACAACGTTTTACTTTTTTGAAGTACTCTTCAAAATAGTAGATGTATTTGCATTTGTAAAACATACAACCATGAACTTATATTTCAAGCCCAATAATCAACTTAGGTACATATATATACATATATATAAATAACATTTGAAGCTCTTAAGTTTTAATGAATAGACCCTTTAAACTTTCCTCTTCTATTACGTTAATGTGGAATGTAAATGAAGACATGTGAGTGGGACATTTAGACTCTCTCAAGGAACAAATATAGGATGAAGAATGGAGAAGAAAAAGGCCAAGCGACCCTGGCGCCAGCCAATTCACTTTGTAACGGGAGCCATCTCGAAGCTCCTTCTATGTTAGAACGTCTCTAGTAAATCAGTCATATCTTTTAACTCAAAACTGAGAGTGAGGGAAACTTGGTGGTGTTGGAAAGAGGACTCGAAGATCTCTAATTTGATAGTACATAGGTCACCTAATTCTTTATGTGCTGGGAGATATGATTGTTTGAAGTTGTCCTAAGTAGAATCTTATATAAAAAACATAATAGGTTAGTTATCTTAATTCATATAAAAAACAATTCCCATACTAATTAATTGACCTTAGAATCTAAGAACATTTAAAAATCACTCGGTACGACCTTTTACGCAATTCATGAATTGTTTGGGTCTTAACATAGAAATTTTTTCAGGTGTTGATGTTTGCGTAATTAAGACACAACTTCCGATGCAAGTGCCTACGATCGTACAATAGTTTAGTAACTTAACCAAGGGTTGGGATCGTTCCCAAGAAAGTGTTTTTGAGAATTAATAGAAAAATAAAACTTAGTTCTAACTAGTCATAGACATTAACGATTAAAAACATCGAAAATTAAAGGGGGACACAAGATTGTCAATTAACAATGGAGGGTTTTGTTACAAGTAAGGTAAAAATAGAAAAATAAACGAGGGTTTCTAAGTAATGAGAGGGGATCCTTTGGATGTGACGGGAATACGGGTTAAGCTAGATTATTAGGTACGTGCTTTCGATAGAAGATTCATAGAATAATTGTGACTAGGCTAGACTTTAAGGGGAATAAGCTATCTCTCGAGCAACTTACCCCGTTTCAAATGCGTTCCTCTCGGACATCCACTTGCCGCATAAAGACTAACCTACGCCTTAACTCACTCACTTGCTCGAGTTGAGTGTGTGGACTTGGGACTAGGGTTCACTCTCTCGAGCTGAACCTCATGTCGACCCACTCGTACTGGCCATCAATTTAGTAATCTTAGTTTTAAGACCTCTCTCTCGAGCACGCCAAAAAAAAAAAAAAACTTGTATTTGCAACTACAAGTTCATTAATTTCATCCATAACTACTAAACGAAATCACAATTAAACTATCAACAAGCAAGACCCTACAATTATATTAACCCATATTCGCTAAATCACACCCCAAAATTTGGGGTTTTTAGCCACACATATATAAGAGATAGAAATTTATACCAAATTCAGCTTGCATTCAACTGGGTATGAAGATTTAAGTCTTCATATAGGCCAAAAGTGAAGAATCCAAGAGATCCAAACCCAAATCTTGAAGATGAAACCCTTTGGATCTTAAAGTCTTCAAAAGCCATCTCAAGCTTAGAGCAATAATATCAAAAATTACTATTCTATATGAAAATTATAATAATTGTTTAACTCTTAAAACTACACATCTAACTAGTATTTATAGTTTTTACAGATTTGTGTTGCAACGGATCACTCGGCATCGTTAGTCGGAATCGCTGATCAATTCGGGGATTCGCCCTTTGGTGTAGTTCATCGCCGTCTTGCACCAGCCTTCAACATCGTCGTGCTCTGGGTTATTGGACGACACGGTACTTCTTCGCGGAACTTCTCGGCGATGCGTCCAATGCTCCCTTTTCTCGCCGACTTGATCCTTTCCTTCAGCGCTTAGCACACTACAACCAAAGGCGAAGTAAGACCTTTCGGTGACTCACCTAGTGGACTCGGCGATCTTCATGCCTTCATTTCTTCGTTCATTTCAGCCTTTTCGTTCCTTTTTGTGACGTAATGTCCATGCTTTCCTTCAAACTCCAAATACATGAAACTTAAGGATTTTCATCAGATATTGAGACAAAAAAAGCATTTGAGGAGACAATTTCTATTAAAATATAGCCTTAAATGAGTCCAATTTGTGGCCTCGTCAGGTTTTACACTTACCCTACCGACATGATCTACGACTTGTAGACCTTTTTAAGGACCATCCTGGAAACTCGTCATTCAAAGTACTGAGACTCATAATTTCTGCCTCTTTCTAAAACTCACAATAGGGCTTGTAGGTCATCCTACTGCTCGTAATCTTCTTATATCCCCCCTACTGAGCCAAAATATCTAATTCATCTACAAGTCAATCTTATGGCTCGTAGGGTGGACTACGGATCATAGGTAGACTCATTGGTCATCAAAAACCAACTACTTCATTCAATTTCCATACTCGGACTATCACAATCTACTTTCCTGCAAATATAGATAAAAATAGCATCAACTTTATTATAAAATATTTAAAACACATGCAAAACTCCAAGTTTAAAGCATTATAAGCACCATAACTATACGGTACATCAACAAACTAAAAAAAAAATGGAAAATATAAATATTACACAACATTCACTAGTTTAAAAATATTTCTAGATAGTAATGAATAAATTTATACCTTCGTATTTCTTCCTCTATACTTATATGGATTGCCTTCTATTATATTATCTCTCTTTTACATGTGTCATCTAAGTAAACGGGGAATGGAAAGAGGACAACCCAAAGAACCGCTGCATACTTTTTAAGATAAGGAAAAGTCTTATATATCCAATCCTGAAATTAATTGAAGAATAAATAAATAAATAGTGGCTATGAAATACTTCAGAAATATATAATGTCTTGTCATAAATCAACTACATGATTAATAATAAGTACCAAAAATTCCAAGGAAAAGTCATACAAAGCATACGATGCATTCCCTTTTTCATTATACACTTTACTCTGCTTCTTCAAATAGATTCCCTTTTTCATGTTAAATCAAAATACTCGTTCTCCCACAGATAACTCTTGAAGAAATCTAAATCATCTGTCATCTTGATGTGGTTTTAATCCACAATCTTAGTTTGATCATAGGCAAGCAGTATTACGTTGACAAATCAAATCAAAGAGCACATCAACTTTTGCTTCTTATTCAATCTATTACTGTAACACCTCGGATATCAAAATGAAGAAAATCCTAGTTTTCAGAAAAACTAGTCCCAATACCAACGAAACCACCCACGGACCATAGGTAGAACCGTAGGTAGGGTTCCGTCATTAAGGTCGAAATTTTCATGGTCTCTAATCCCACCCATGGTCGCCACTACAGTGCGTGGTTGGACCTACCGACTGTAGGTCTAACAGTAGTGAGGATCAATAGCCTCTTAGAGGAAAAGTGTTGTGGGTCACTTCAAATGGTCATATCTTTTTGCACAAAATGAATTAGGTGTCCTATGGCCTATCAAATTAAGGATAATTGAATCCTCTTTCCAACGCCGCCAAGTTTGCTTAAATCCAAGCTCGGAGTAAAAATTTATGCTGGTTTTTGTGAAGCCCTATCGGGCAGAGCATGAACGACGAATCCTAATGACGGTTGGTAGGTCAAATGACAGTACATCCGTCCTTTAGTAGATGACACTCGTCAATTTTAAGTCAGGGTCATTTTGGTCCTTTCCCCTATGTGTTGGGCACTTAAACTACGTCATTTGATGCCTAAACTATGTCGTTTTAAGCCTAATAACCTAGTCAAATATACCCAGAACCCTCCATCTCCAAAATTCATCCAAATTAGAATGAAAAGATGAGAAATAGGTGCCAGTTTCTTTCATGAACAAGCAGCAGTGTTCTTCAAGTTTCAGCCCCGAAATTCGAAGGATTTCCCTGAAGATTTCGTCACCAGGTATGTGGTATTTCACTAGTTGATTCGTTTCATTCACTAGGTCCCTAGAATCAGTCAATTCCTTGATTTTCCATATCTTGTTTAGACCTAGGATTTCTAAAACCTTTGAGATTTTTTGTGATTTAGTTGTTGTAGTATCCTTAATCAAAATAGCATGTTTCTTGGAAAGGTTGCTTAATTCCTTGCATGAAATACAGAATCCTAGTTTGTGTAAATTTTCTTAGTTCATGAATTATACTTGTTAGGTCAGTTAAATAGAAAATCATGCTCCTAATTTCGAATGCCAGATTCTCAGTATATAAATGTTGCATTCTCAATTAGCATGTCAGTATTTTGAGCTATTCATTATTTAGTGCATTTTAGTTTCATACGTATTCAGTTGGGAGTAGACTTACCACCGAGTTAGACTAGGGTTCAGCGTACCCTCATAGTCCCAAAACTACGTTCCCACGTAGGATTATATGTCCCCTATGTTTGGCATCAGATTTAGTGATCATGCCAATCATGCCTTTATACCCCTATCAAGGTATATTGAGTCCTATTGATGGGGCGTATACATCGAAATCCACATTTAGCTCAGTGGTTTTTTCTGGTTTTTTATATCTCCCACAGTCAGACTTCTAGTGCATTTCACCACTTTTTTGGTATATACTTCAGTATTCAGTTAGCATGTCATGTTCATGATTAGCATTTTATCATTGCTTTCAGTTTAGCTTTTTTGTTCTGTTCCAGTATTTACATTCTTGCTCAGTTTATGTCATTCCTCACTTATTCTTTGTTCAACTTATATACATTTGTTCAACTTAGTATCTATATCTTGCATGCTCTGTACATTACAAGTACTGATGCATACTTTGCGGTACATCATTTTATAATGTAGGTTCAAGTACTAAATATCCAAATCACGCATAGATCGATTCTCGGTCTGACACCAATAGATTCAGTGGTGAGTCCTCATATTTCGAGGACAATAGACATGCTTACCATTTTAGTCTTTTATTTACTTTTTAGTTTTGTTAGAGTTAACTAGGGCATGTCCCAGCAACTCAACTCAATTAGAGGCTTTTCAGATATAGTAGTATTTGCATCTTGAGTTATTAAGTAGTATTTCAGTCATCACTACACTTTCAGTATGTTTTACATATTCAAACTAGTTGGGATTTTCCCCACATTAAGTTACCCATTGTTTTATCTTCCGCATAGTACATGTCTTAATAAGTTATTCTCAGTATGCTTGATATATGCCAGACCCAGGGTTAGCTTAAGGTCACTCGTGATCCTAAGTCTCGTGTTAAGTCAAGGGGGTAGCCTTGGGGCATGACAAATTTGGTATCAGAGCATTAGGTTCAAGAGTCCTAGGAGGTCTCATAGTCGTACTAAGTAGAGTCTCTTTCATGGAAGTGAAGCTCCCCACATTTATGAGGGGGAGGTTACGAAGTGTTTAAAGAAAAACTTCACTTTCTTTGTTATTATTATCGTGCGTGAGGTATGATTCAACTTTTCCTTTATAATCTGTCATTATACTTTTGATATCATGCCTCCTCATAGAGCTAACACATGGAAAGCTAATGCAGTTCCTCCAGTCCTGAACCATGAAGTTACGAATATAGAATTTTAAAATGCGATCCAGCTTTTGGTTCAAAGCTTAGCCAATCAGAACAATAAGCAGGCCGCAGTTCCTGCAAACACAAATAGAAGATCAGCTATAGCTAGGGTTGGAGACTTTGTTCGGATGAGGTTAAGAAAATTCTTGGAGTAATGCAAGTGACTAGAAGTGAGAGTGTTGTGTTAGCATCCTATCAACTTAAGGATGTGGCTCATATCTGGCTCACTAAGTGGAAAGAAAACAGGGGTGTAGATGCAACTCCTATGATGGGATTGTTTTTGTCAAAATTTTCTAGATAAGTTCTTTTCGAGGGAGTTGAGAGAAGCTAAGGCTTATAAACTTGAAGCAGGGTTGTATGTTGGTCCAAGAGTACGGGCTGAAGTTCACCTAGCACTCCTGGTATGCTCCATATGTGGTTGCCGATCCAAGGGCACAAATGAGTAAGTTCTTGTTTGGGGTATCCGATCTGGTGGAGACCGACTACAGCAATGATATTCTTCTAGGGGATATGGATATTTAAAGACTAATGACTCATGCTCAGTAGGTTTAGGGAGATAAACTTAGGGGATTGACTAAGGAGAACAAAAGGCCTGAATAGAAAACTATATATACTCACAACAAAAGTCGGACGGTGGGAATCACTCACAGTTTCAGCAGAGGTCTACAACCCCAGCACCTTCATATGTTAGTGCTCCATCCCACATGTTTCGACAGTATTAGAAAGGTAGGGCATCAAGCTCTAGGTCTCAGTGGAGTGCTTAAGGTAACAGAACATTCTCAACTTGTCCAAAGTGTGGGAAGAACCATCCGAGCTAGTTTCTTGCACACAAGGAAGAGTGTTTTGGGTGTGGTCAGTCTTGCCGTAAGATGAAGGATTTCACTTCTACCATGCAGGGGCAAGGAGGTAACAACAATAGGGCTCAGTATACAGCTCCAGCAGCACCAGTAGGTCACCAAACTCAGTATGGTGCTTTATATAGTACATGTGGCGGTCAGCGCCAGAACAGGTTTTATGTTCTCCAGGCTCACCAGGACGAGGAAGATTCTCTTGATATGGTCACTGGTACGTTACGAGTTTTTCATTTAGATGTTTATGCATTGTTATATCCAGGGTCTACATTGTCTCAATCCAGAAACTCTCTCTGAACCCTTCTTAGTTTCTACTTCAGTTGGTGACAACAGTAAACTCCGGTGTCACTACATAAACTCTCTAAGAACCCTTCTCAGCCTCTACTCTAGTTGGTGACCCAGTTATAGCATTACGGGTATACAAAAATTGCCCTGTCATAGTCTCTCAAAATGTCGCCTCAGCATATCTTGTAAATCTAGAAATGGTAGACTTTTATATCGTTCTAGGCATGGATTGGTGACATACATGTTATGCCTCAATCGATTGTAGAACTAGGATCGTTCGGTTTCAGTTTCCAAATGTGCCAATCTTAGAATGGAAGGGTAGTAGCTCACTCACTGCCTATGGTTCGATTTATCTCTTACCTTAAGGCCGGAAAAATGATTTTCAAAGGGTATATCTATCATCTTGTTCGGATTAGAGATTTAAATTCGGAAACCCAACTCTTAAGTTAGTCCCGGTAGTAAATGATTTTCCATAAGTATTCCTAGAGGATATTTCTGAAATTCCTCCTGAAAGGGAAATCGACTTTGCAATAGAACTCCATCCATATACCCAGCCTATTTCGATCCCTACTTACAAAATGGGTCCAACTGACCTTAAGGAATTTAAAGAACAGTTGAAAGACCTTCTAGATAAGGGCTTCATCAGACCTAGTATTTCTCCAAGGGGTGCTCAAATGTTATTCGTGAAAAGTATAAATGGTTCTCTCAGAGTGTGTATTAACTATGAACAGTTGAACATGGTCACAATCAAGAAAAAGTATCCCACATCCCCAGGATTGTTGACTTGTTCGACCAACTTCAGGGTGCTAGTTGCTTTTCTAAGATAGACCTCAAGTCCCATTATCATCAGCTCAGAGTTAGAGATAGTGACATTTCAAAGACAACTTTCAGAACTGTCACGACCCGAGAGCACCCCTAGTCGTAACGGGCGTACTCGACCTCTCGGAGGTCTAATACAAGCCTCTTAGCATTCATTCATCGCATAACACTAAAAACATAATGAATTTAAAACTTTCTTTACCAAGACAACATTTAATTAAAAA